>QRFJ01003858.1:118059-318447 GCA_006176705.1 Cocos nucifera
ATAGTTACATATTTAGACTAGTTGTAGAATAGTTCTACAATAGGATCTAGATTAAATTTTATTTGATAAGATTAAATTTAAATTTAATTTTTTAGATGATTATGAGATAATTTAGATCTAAAAAATATGCATGATATGATGTATACAAAACATATTTTAATTAGATCAATTTTTATATGAGATATATGCTTAGATCTAATTAGTTTTTATAGATTAGTTGTATTTTTGATTAAGGCGTTCCCCTTGGCCGTCCGGTCATAATAATAAAGTAGGATTTAAAGACTCTCTCCTCCCATTTGATGGGGTGTTCTTATGATGTGTAAGGGTGCTACGCATTCATCCTTAATCAAAAATTGAAAACTTACTTTCTACAAAATCCTAGATCCTAAAATCCTAGGATCTTATTTGCATGTTTTGTTTATGAATCCTAAACTTAATTAAGAATTAAGATTATGAAACATATTAGGTCTAAAATTGAGAATTTTCAGATCTAAGACATGTTCATAAAATTGGGTTCGGGCTTGGGTAGCTCAATTAGGTCTAGCGGTTGATCAAACCGAATCAAGAGTTGGTTAAATGGGATCAACAATGCTTAAATTGACCAGCCTAATAGGATTAAGTCTGGGTCAAGATCGAGTCACATGAGTGATCGATCAAGCTAAGACCTAATTAGGCTCAATGGTTAGAGTCTAGATTGTAGGCTAACCTAATTGGTTCTAGCTCAATAATTTGGTGTCTAAGGTAAGTTTGGCAGATACGACCGACTGATTTTTAATTGGGAGCTACTCGACTCGAATGCGTTCTTATCGAGTTAATGGCATATCCCTTCCACCGGTCTCACTTACCTGGCCATATTTGTTGACTCAGTTCTGATCTGAGGTGGTCAATAATCCGAGCTAACCCATGCCACTAGGTTAGTCATAATGGTTATGACTATGTCAAGTCTAGTTTAATGAGACCTAAATCAAATCTTCCTAAGAAAAGATTAAGTCTAAGGTCTTCCACCATTGTAGATGTGCGGGCCCTTCTGGGGTTGATTGTTCTTGGCTGGTTACAGTGGCTCAGTTGCACGAGAAAGATGCAACCATGTCTATTAGGCATTGGATGCTACATGGGCTGGAGAATGAATTGGGCTCAATATTTTGGATACGGTGAGAGACTCAATTAGGAATCCAATCTATGCAAATGGTGGGTCTGACTTAACTAAGAAGTAGATCAATATTTCAGATACGGTGAGATTCATGAATTAGAGACCAAGATTGGGTGCATCATCATTAGAGAATCATTGAACAATAGTTGTTCACTCATTGGCTAACCCATCACCAATAACTGTTAGGTGGGGTGATGAGTCAGTTGGTGGGACCGCACCACCCACTAGAAATCAGTAATCACGAAGATTTTTGCATTTCTACAGAGGAAGTATCGAAATTCGAGAAAATAGTGAGAGCTAATTTGTTTAAAAATAAAATTTTTAATCAAATTGGTTAAGTCTTAATTACAATATCTAACTAGAAATTTTGACTCTCTACATGAAAATATCCGCATCCAACTCACTAGCACGAATTTTGGACACCTATAGACTGACCGGACCAAATTATAAAGATTGGCTCCAGAACTTCAAAATTATTTTGGGTTCCAAGAAGTTAACTCATGTATTGGACCAAGATCCTCCCACCTTATCTGCTCGTCCATTCGCTGAGCAGAAAGCGTCTCTAGATAAGTGGACAGATGATGATAATAAGGCCAGATACTACATGTTGGGCTCGATATCTGATGAACTTTAGTGCCAACATGAAGATATCAGGACTGCTCGCCAAATGTTGGCTCACCTATAAGAGATGTTTGGTGAACAGAGTCACGCAGCCAAGTATCAAGTCACTAAACGACTGTTCAAGGCTAAAATGCGTGATGGACAGTTAGTCCAAGATCATTGTCTGATGATGATCAAGAACTTGGAAAAGCTTAAGAAGCTCAGAGTGAGGTTGGACTTAGATCTGCAGAATGATATAATTCTGCAATCCTTGACTAATGCGTATGGGCAGTTCATCATGAACTATCATATGCATAAACTTCAAAATTTCTTTTCCGAACTTATGAACATGCTGGTTACCGCTGAGCTTTCTATGAAAGATTCTAAAGGCTCAGTACTTGCTATGAAATGGACTTCTTCTAAAAGAAAGTCTTTTGGAAAGAAGAAGAAGTCTGTGAAAAAGCAGAAGGTGGAAGGAAGAAAGAAGAAAAAGGCAGAGCTGAAGAAGAAGACCGCTAACAAAGAAAAAATATTTCCATTGTAATAATGATGGCTACTGAAAGCGAAACTGCCCTACTTACCTGGCCACCCTAAAGAAGAAGAAGGTGAATCCTTCTAGAGGTATGCTCGTTATTAAGTTTAACCTTATGATTTCTTCTGCATCCAGTTAGGTACTTGACTCTGGTTCTAATGCTCACTTATGTACTTCTATGTAGGATCTTGAGGATAGTAGGAGGCTGAGGGATGGAGAGATGATCCTGCGCGTCGGAAATGAAGCAAGAGTTGCTGCCGTGGTCGTGGGAACATATCCTCTTCGACTACCATCTGGTTTAGACTTAGTATTAAAAGATTGTTATTATGTGCCTACAGTAAGCAGAAATTTGATTTCTATTTCTTACCTTGCATTAGAAGGCTATGTAATTAGTTTTCTTAAGGACCATTGTAATATTCTTTATGAAAGAAATAAAATTGCAAATGATTTTCTTATTAACGATCTTTATCAGTTACATGTTGATGTATCTATTTTTAATTTCGAGCAAAATGTAAATGCCATAAAATCAAAATGAGCTAGGGATAGTCCAAATGATAGGTATCTATGGCACCTAAAATTAGGTCATATAGCAAAAGATAGGGTTAACAAATTGGAGAAAATCGGGCTACTGAGTTCGTTGACTTTCGAGTCATATCTAATTTATGAATCCTGTCTTCATGGCAAATGACTAAGCTTCCTTTTGTAGGACATGGGGAAAGGGCCATGGATCTTCTTGTCCTAGTACATACTGATGTGTGCGGCCCATTTGATGTGCCGGCTAGAGGCAACCTAGTCTACTTCATAACATTTACTGATGATTTATCTAGGTATGGGTATGTGTATCTTATGAGACACAAGTCTGAAGCTTTTGAAAAGTTCAAGGAGTTCAGACATTAAGTAGAAAAGCAAATTGAAAAATCTATTAAGATCTTCGATCAGATCAAGGAGATGAATAGTCAAGAATTTCTAGACTATCTCAAAGAAAATGGCATAGTCTCTCAATGGACTCCACCTGGAACACCTCAACTTAATGGAATTTCAGAATGGAGGAACCGGACTCTATTAGATATGGTTCGATCCATGATGAGCTTCACAGACCTTCCTGATTTTTTTTGAAAATACTATTTGTTAACTGCAATATACTTACTGAATAGGTTCCTTTTAAAATAGTTCCTACCACACCATATGAGATATGGCATGGTAAGAAACCAAGTCTGAGTCATCTCAGAATTTGAGGTTGTCCGACTCATGTCAAAAGATAACAACCAGACAAGTTAGACTTTAGGTCCTTTAGAGCTCGATTTATATGATATCCTAAAGAGTCATTAGGATATTATTTCTACATTCCAGAAGATCACAATGTGATTGTGAGTTGACATATCATTTTTCTTGAAAAATGTTTATTCAAGATAGCGGCATTGGAAAGCAGATCAAGCTCGATGAGAAAGTCTCACAAGAGCAACGAGCTAAGGACTAAATGGAACCAAATTAGATTGAGCTAATCCATACACTATCTCTTCCACCTCGTAGATCGAAAAGAATTTTTCGTCCCTCTGAGAGGTACTTAGGTACTATTTCAAAGGATGTAGAGAAAATATTCCTCATAGGTAATGGGGTTCGTGGTGATAATCCCAAAACCTATAACGAGGTGATATCAGATATCGACTCCGAGAAATGGTTAGAGGCAGTGAAGTCAAAAATTAACTCAATGCACTCAAACCAAGTCTGGACCTTGGTAGATCCACCAGAAGATATAGTATCTATTGGGTGTAAATGGATCTATAAGAGAAAGATTGGTGTAGATGGGAATGTAGAGACATTCAAGGCTAGATTAGTGGTAAAAGATTATAGTCAACGTGAAGGCATTGACTATTAGGATATCTTTTCGCCAGTAGCTATGCTAAAATTCATTTACACATTGCTTGTTGTTGTAACCTATTTCGATTATGAAATATGGCAAATGGACATGAAAATGGCATTCTTAAATGGATATCTTGAGGAAGATATCTATATGGAACAACCGCTAAGTTTCACATCCAGTGATGATGATCATAAGGTTTGCAAGCTGCAAAGGTCTAAATATGGACTTAAGCAAGCATCTCAGAGCTGGAATATTCGTTTTAATGATATGATCAAAATGTTTGGTTTCATCAAAAATGAGGAGGAGCCATGTGTCTTCAAAAAGATCAGTGGGAGCGCTGTTGTCTTCCTCGTATTATACGTAGATAATATCATTCTTATTGGAAATGATATTCTCATGTTCACCTCAATTAAAATGTGGTTATCTAAAGAATTCTCCATGAAAGACCTAGGAGAAGCATCTTTTATTCTGGAGATTAAGGTCTATAGAGATAGACCGAATAGGATGCTAGGACTTTCACAGAAAATGTACATAGAGGAAGTACTAAAGAGGTTTAGTATGGAAAACTCTAAGAGAGATTTAGTACCCTTCAGACATGGCATTAATCTTTCCAAGAAGATGTGCCTTAGCACACCTGAGGAAATAGAACGCATGAGCAAGATCCCTTATGCTTCAGCAATAGGGAGCCTCATGTATGCCATGTTATATACACGACTTGATATAGCCCATGCTGTGAGTGTTATGAGCAGATATCAGTCAAATCCAGATGAAAAATACTAGACTTCTGTGAAATGTATCCTTAAGTACTTGAGAAGAACTAAGGATATATTGTTGGTCTTTGGTAATGGAGAACTCTAAGTCTAAGAGTATACAGACTCGGATTTTATGTCCGATGTAGATGATCGAAAGTCGACATCTGGGAGTCTATTTTTGTGCAATGGTGGAGTTGTCAGTTGGAAGAGTTCCAAGCAGACAGTGATAGCAAATTTCACCATGGAAGCAGAATACATCGCCGCGTCAGAAGCTGCAAAGAAGGCATTCTGATATAAAAAATTTGCTATAGAGATCAGAGTGATGTCATCAGATGTCATTCCTCTGCACTGTGACAACAATGGCACTATAGCCCTTGCTAAGGAGCCAAGGTCTCATAAAAAATCCAAGCACATCGAGTAGTGATACTACCTCATCCGCGATTACCTCGAGAAAGATTACGTCGAGGTCAAGAGAGTTGACTCCGCAGACAATGCGATGGATCTGCTTACAAAATCGTTGGACAAGCAGAAGATCGAAGCCCATCTTTAGAAGATGGAACTTAGATTTGTAGCCAATTGGCTTTAGATCAAGTGAGAGTTTGTTAGATATGTGTGCCCTAGAAGTCAGAATTGGCTGATACTTATAATACACTTCTAGGGGCAAAATTATAATTTTGACTATAAATAATAAAATGGGTTTTTTTCTATTACATATGTGTATTTAGTGTCTGTGATACATTCCTTGAGTTAATGGTAATGATAATTCTTATTTTTAAGAGTTGAAAATTTAAGATAAGAAGTTTCATTATTAACTCATAAAATGCTCCTAACCATAGGATCATCATGAGAATGGTGATTGATTCGAAAGGTTAGTGTACAATCGCTTCTTTATATTAGATGAGTCTTGAGTCTATGGTGTAGAGACATCGGAGCGAGAGTACAGGTACTCGTTAGAGAATGAGGGCACTAAGCGTGACCACCTCAAGTAGTCATAAGGAAGTCTACCTTCTCGTCAATGACTGACTCGAAGCTGTAGTGGTATGTCTGGTTCTTTGACTTGAGGTGCATCGGTAGTTCACCTTGAGGGTGTTATAGTTTGACTACACCATGACTCGGTCTCCTAGCCATTCGGAATTCTGAGGTGTATGTTGGCTATAGCATGTTCATTGTAGGAATTAGATTGCACCAAGATGGAATCTACCTCGATAATGAGGAGCAACCCTATGATGATCATGAGAATCAAGTCTATAAGCCCATGGCCATGGCAGAGAGTAAAATAATAGAAAGAGTTTCTATTAAGGTTTTCACATTGGACTTGAATCGAATGATTAAATTATATGATAGAAATTAGGGTTTGACGAGTTCACCTTAACCCTAATCTGATCGGGGCTTAAGAAAGAAGAACTTAATCACACAAGTAGCTACACCAAGAGGTTCATTTTCAGTTTGATGGGTTGCCACTATATACTGCTGGGTGTCACTGATGGATTTTGGGAGCAATTAGAATAATTTAGATGATCAATCATTCTAGTTGTCTGAATCAGAAGAGTTCTGATCCATCGAAAGGAGTTTCGATGATGTCGATGATGGAGATCATGACATCCCATTACCATACAGAACTGAACCTAACTGGATCACATAAACAAAGATTTGGATTTGGATATCATCAATTGGACCAATCCAGTTCAATTGATTTGAATTAGATTCAATTAGGTTCAAGAAAATCGTGCTAGCACACGATTGAACCTAACATTCTCCTTTTTTCTATCATTAAAAGTTGTCTCAACTGAGCCAAATGAGTTTGTGCTCACTTAGATACCTTTACCTAATCTGATTGGAGCTTGTCTAGGTCAGAAAAGAGTTGTCTTAATTTATGAGATAAATTTAAGACAATACCTGTCATTTTTCGTCACCTGCTAATTCTTATCCTTTGACTTTGGTCCAATGTTGACCTTTGACCCTTGGACATCTGCCCATGTGTTATGCACTTATTGGAGAGTAGATAGGGGCTTGTCCCCTCCCTAGAAATTGGAAAGGAGGGGGCACACGCCTAGGATGGCGTGCACCCATGGATAGGGATGCTTGGAGTCCCATATGGATGGGACTCCAGGTTGCTTCTTGGATTTAAACTAGATGACCCTCATCTATAGACTTTGACCAGTCTTAGGCACCACCTTAGGATGAATTTGTGGGTTTCTCATCTGATTGGATCAGGTGATGTCATCCCACCAATCAGATTTAGATCTGATTGAATGAAGCAATATGATTGGCCAGGGTGATGTGGCACTGCATGACGTACAGGATCTATATAAAGACTTGTCTGCACCCAACTTTTATAGAGCTTTTCTCCTAGCCATGCCCCAAGGCTGCTCCTCTCTCTCCTCCATGCTACCTTTCTGATCCTCTCTCTCCTCTCTATGCCCAAAGAAGTTGGGCCTTCAGATTAGTTCGATTCAAATAAGAAAAGGCTGACGAGAAAGGAAGAAGGCAGCACTGCTGTAGAGATGATTGCTGATCTTCAGAAGGAGTTTTGAAGATCCTCCAAATTAGATCCAGATCTGATTTTTGGAAACATGATAAAGAAGAAGAAGATCTCTAGATCCAGTTCGAGTGGATATCGGTAGAGGTCAGGCGCTTGCGTGGCTAGATCCAGAACCTCAAGCAATCAACAAGATCATCAACGGGTAATCGAATTATCCATATCAAGGTAAAACTAATTTAGATTTAATTTAACTTAATTTTTTTATTTATCAGATCATAAAATCAGATCTGAAAAATGTCAGATCTAATTTGGATCTAAGAGAAAAATTTTGAAATATGTCTCTTGATCTAATTAGATTTGAACGAATCTGATCCGAAAATTCAGAATTTTTCTTCAGATGGGACTTAGATTTATAGCCAATTGACTTTAGATCAAGTAGAAGTTTGTTAGATAAGTGCCCTAGAAGCCAGATTGGTTGATACTTATAATATACTTTCTAGAAATATTTTTATAATTTTAACTATAAATTAATAAAAAATTTATTTTCTATCATATTGCGTATTTAAAATATCTGTGATACATCCTTTGAGTTAACGGATATGATAAAAGCATATTTTCAAGAGTTGAAAATTTAAGACATGTATTTTCATAATTAACTCATAAATAGCTTTCGACTGTAGGATCATCATGAGGATGATGATCGATCTGGAGGATTAATGTACGATCGCTTTCTTAGGATAGATATGTCTTGAGTCTATGGTGTGAAGATACCGAAGTGAGAGTACAGATATTCGTTAGAGAATGAGGGCATTGAGCGTGACCACCTCGAGTATAAGAAAGTCTATCTTCTTGTCAATGACTGAGCTTGATGCTATAGTTGTGTGTTTAGTTCTTAGACCTGAGGTGCATCGGCAATTCATCTTGAGTGTGTTATAGTTGACTACATCATAACTCAATCTCGTAGCCATTTGGAACCCTGAGGTGTATGTTGGCTATAGCATATTCATTGTAGGGATTGGTTCGCACCAAGATGTAATCTATCAACCTTGGTAGAGGAGTAGTCCTATGATGATCATAAGATCGAGTCCTTAAGCCTATGGCCATGACAATGTGATATAATAGAAAAGAGTTTTCTATTAGGATTTTACATCAGACTCGGATCGAATGATTCAATCATATGATGAAGTGTTGGGTTTGACGAGTTCACCTTAACCCTAGTTCTATTATGGCTCATGATAAAGAACCCAATTACACAAGTAGCTGCACCAAGAGGCTCGCATTCAGTTCTAATGGGTTGCCACCATATACTGCTAGGTGTCACTGATGGATTTTGGGAGCAATTAGAATGATCTTGATGATCGATCATTCTAATTACATGAATCGAAAAAATTATGGTCCATCGAAAGATGTTTCGATGATGTTGATGATAGAGATAATGACATATCTCATTACCATACAGAACTGAACCTAACTGGATTACACAAACAAGAGTTTGGGTCTGGATATCATCAATTAAGCTAATTCAGTTCGATTATTTTGGATTTGATCTAATTAGGTTTAAGAAAATCGTGCTAGCACACGATTGAGCCCAACATTCTCTTTCTGTAGTCTTCTAGTTTATCTTGGCTGAGCCAAATTGGTTTGGACTCATCCAGAAACCTTGTATGGCTTTGTCCTGGTCTGACTGGAGTTTGTCCAGGTCAGAAAAATGTTGTCCTAATCCATCAGATAGAAATAGGATAACACCTGCCAATTTCTATATTCAACAGGACCTATCAATTCTTGTCACTATCGAGACATGAGATGATCCAGATGTAGGAAAGAAAGGGTAGGGGTGTGCGCCCCCTGGAGACCTTCTAGAGGTGCGCCCCCCTTGGTTTTCACGCACAAAAATGTGCGCACACCCCAGTTGGCATGCGCACATGGGAATAAAGGGAGAGAGTCCCATGAGAATGGGACTCTAGGATTTTTGATGGGATTAAAGATCTAGGCGCCAACTATTTTGTTCCTATCCATCCATGGCACCATCTAAGGAGGATTTATGGGATCTCTAACCCTGTTGGATTAGGTGACAAAGCGTGGCCAATCAGATTAAGATTTGATTAAATCAACCAATTTGATTGGTTGATGCTATGTGGTAGTGCATAGTGCAGGGAAGTCTATTTAAACCCCTCCTGTGCCTAGGGTTTGTAAGTGCCCAAATTACCACGCCGCAAGGTAGATGCCCCATCCATTATTCCACGTCCTCTCATCCTCCTCTCCCTCTTCTCCATGCCCAAAAGTTGGGCACAAATAGCAAAAAAGATCCAAGAGAATTGGCGCATAGACCAGGCTAGACGCAATAGTGTTTGTGAGACGAGCGCATCATCTTCATATTTAATTCTACAGGGTAACTATTACCCTAAACAGGTAATGAATCTTCTACCAGATTTAATTCTAATTTTTATTTTTAATATCAGATCAATAGAATTAGATCCGAGAACTCTCAGATCTAATCAAAAACTTGTAAAAAAAAATTATTTTTTTTTTTTATAGATTTAATCAGATTATATCGATCCTATGACGGAAAACTAGTTTTTTCCTACAATTGGAGCGAGGGAGTGAGCGTCTGGTTGTATGAATAGGACTTAGCGAGTATGGGGTAGATGAGGATGACTAAAGCGCCATTTAGAATGGCGCTTTTAGAATCGCCATTTGGAAGAGCGACTTCGAAAAGCGTCTAATTTTTTTAATCCCCGTGGGCTATATGGGGTTGCTGAGCGGGCAAAAAAAAAAATCATTTGGAATGGCATTTTCTACAAAGAAAACATCATGATATTTAATACTTTTGCATTACTTTGATAAATAAAGATACGTTTGGTTAGCCATTAAAAAAATATATTTTTATTTTTTAATTTTTAAAAAATAAAAATAAAAAAAAATATTTAATAACATCATAAAAAATAAAAAATAAAAAATAAAAAATTAAAATAATTATTTTATATATAAAATAAATTTTTTTATCTTTTATTTTTTATTTTGCATTTAATTGATTTTTGCATATTTTTTATTTTTTATACTTTTACTCGATAGCAAAAATTAAAAAAAATATTTTTTAAAAATTAAAAATTAAAAATAAAAACAATGTGACCAAACTCATTCAGTTAAAATATGTATTAATTTAGAAAATAAAATTAAAAATTATATTGATACGGTAAAGTACTCATTTCTCGCGAGTCAGACTCCGGTACCGTTTGGTTTTCCGGTGTTCCCCAAGTTGAGTCTGCCCGTAACGCGGTTGTAGCACCACTCTAAAATTCCATCAGCTTCTTGCATCGGCGCCAAAATTCTGCTCTCCTCAAGGCTCGGAACTCATCGGGCGACCGGTGGAGAAGCCAAGGTCTACATCATATATTCTGCAGGACCTACCCTTCTTCACCTTCGCTCTGCCATGAAAGCTCTGAAGAAATCAGCGGTTCTCTACCACTACCCATGCCCGGATGGGGCGTTCGCAGCCCTCGCGGCTCACCTCTACTTTTCCGCCACCTCGCAACCCGTTTTATTCTTTCCCAACACCGTCTACGATCCTATCAGGTACTTGGTTCTGTCAAGTCCAGGTTTCATCTAATTAGGAGCTCAAAATTCTGGTTTTGGTTCCGACGTTACCTTACAGATCGACTTGTAGTTGAAAATCTAGGCCTGGAACGTAAAATTCTAAACCCTAGATCGAAGTAACGAAAGAGAGAATGGATGAATTTGTATGATATTTTTATTAAACTATTTTTTGAGAAAAAAATTATTATCAATACTTATCTATACTAAAGTAGGATAATATATAAAACTTATAATCTTTATAATTTATAATTATATAAAAATATAAATATTTAATTTTAATTTAATTAAATAAATAATTTTATAAATTAATTATATTTGAATTAAATTATTTATACTATTAATTATATAAATAATTACTTAATTTGTATTTAATTTTAAATAGTTAATTAATTTTCTATAAATAGTTAATATTAAAATTTTATTAAAAAATTAATGAGAGATAATGTTGTCAATATAAAAATCCATCCCTCATATGATCCATCAATCCTTCTTTTCATCCTTTTAATTGGTGAGGATGCAAATTAGTGAGCTAGGATGGATGGACAATCCCTTCTTTTTATCTATTTTTCTTAAGATTTTTTGAACTAAATGGTGAATGGAGGCTATCCATTCTTCCAACCCTATCCATCCTTCCGTTTATGACCTTAAGAAAACAAAGGATAAATTTGGCTGATGGAAGGAATGAGTACTGTAACATTAAAAAAATGGTGGTCTAATTGTTACTTACACTTGCTATCTATTCACCTCCTTTTAATATTTTTTATTTTTATATAGAAAAACTGGCAAGCAAAATTCATTCTGGTAGTTAGGAAAATTTGAGACCCAAAATACAATATTTAAAAACTAATTCAAACCCTAGAAGAAAATATATTGCAATCAATAACCAAAAAAAAAAAATCAAAAGAACCAAGAACTATAAGGATTACAAATCAGAACGATTAGGATCTTAGTGATTGTTATCCATTGGGAATGCTCTATCCATGCTAATTACATAAACTAGAGGGAAGAATTTCACTTCAAGTATTTTACTTTCTTTTTTTCTTTTTTTTGAGAGTCAAGAGTGGTGCCAAAATCAGATTAGGTCGAGATAAAACCTAGGTTATCTAGCACATATGTACACACACACATCAACACATAATGGAAGCTCAGATGCAGAGTTCTCCATTTATCAGGTTGGGATAAAACCCAGGCTATCTAGTTGATGCTCGTCGTTATAGCACCAAAGATAATATTAAACCTGATTCTACTATTGGTTAGAATAGTAGTGAGTTGGATGTCGATTTTCTTAGAGATTGTAGGCCAAGTTACGTTTAATTTTAATTAAAAATAGAATTTTAAATTAATTTATGAAACAGAAATTTAAAGAAGTAAATTAAAGAGAATTAATTTAAATTTTATTAAATTAAAATATAAGAAAATAAATATTAATTAACTGGGTTTTAAGAATTAATTAAAGGTATTCTGGGATTTCAAATCCATCTTTAGCAAGGTTGTGGTAATTCTTTTTAATATAAGAATTTAATATTTTAAGAATTTAGTTATGATTATAACTTATTTCCTCAGAGCATGAATCATATTTCTTGATCATGATCCATCTTAATAGAATCATAAATTATTCAATACTTTAATTCTTAAAAATTTGTAACATGACTTTTAATGATTCTCTCCAACATAAACTATTAAATCGAGTATGGACTGTATCTTCCAATCACAACCCATCTCAATAAATATAGCCTATTTATATATTAATCAATAGCAAGCAAGTTAACACAAGATCTTATGCATGGAGAATAAAATTCATTAAGATTGAGCAAGAGAACAATGCAATAAAAAGAAATTACAAAAAAAAAGAGAAGAAAATTACAACCCATGTTTACAAGACTTCATCTATTTTTTCAGAATTCAGCCCTTTAGCCGCGCGTGGTTGATGATCTGCTTACCTCCAGTATCTTCAAACTCCTCGGATGAAAAAGTAGAAGAAAAAGAAAAGAAAAAGAAAGAAGAAAGAAGACGAAAGAAAAAAGGAGAGCAAGGAAGAGAGAGAAAGAGAAAGAGGGTTGCTTCAGGCTTAGAGAGGCTTGGAAGAGGGGGATAATCCCTTAAGGGAGGGTTTTCTCGGCTTCTAGCATGAAGGGGGTTTAAACAAAGTGAAAACAGAGGTTTAAGAGTTCTTCTCGAACTCTAATTTGAGTTTAGCTCGAATTCCATTAGCCTGCTGTTTCCTGGCCATTGATCTGAGATCAAACAGATCAAAATCCATTGAAAATCACCGCTAATCAAAGCTCAGATTAATTTGGACCGTAGGATCGCCTGATCAGGCTGTTTTCGGCCGTTGGATGGCGCATATGGAGGCCTGAAGGAGTTTGAATCAAAGTCGGCATTGTTATCAATCGTTGGATCGTGCTTGGGAGAATTTTGGGCCATCGGATCTTGATCGGAGGCTCTCAGGACCGTTGGATCATGCTTGGGAGATCTCATGAGACCGAAAACCATCTCCATCATTGGATCTTGCCTTGGACTGCTTGGAACTGTCTACTAGCACATGATGAAGCCTCGCTTGTAGACTGCATGTAAGCTGGGTCCATCACCTAGCCTATACACCACATGAAAATTGATGTCCTCTTCACGTCAGCATGCTAGGGTGTTGGGCTGGCTGAGTTCGCGGTTTTTTTTTTATTTTTTTCATTTAAAACTTTCGACCTTCATTTTTTCTTCATTTAAGCTCCGATTTGTGTCAAATTTGATTCATTTTAACCCATAAATCGGGCTCTTTGCATTGGTGAGCTTCTTTCCCACAAAAGATAAATAAAAGCATCATTTTTTAAAATAAATATTAATTAATATATTTTAATGCTTTTTATTAATATATTTATGGTATTTATCACACTTTCTAACTTAAGTTTTACTCATCCTCGAGTAAAAAAAATAGAAGTATATACCAACTCGATAAGATGTGAAAGTTTCTTTAGGTCATCATAAAATCAGTTGATACCTGATTAAAGATTTAAGAGATACATCATTGGATTATTAATTCCATGCCAAATAGTGGTTAAGTGGAGAACATAAAATTTTAGAGCTTTTCTTTGACCAACTTCCCACTTTTATTATTTAAATCCTCTATCTTTAGTATGGGCTAGAGTATGAATTTATTTTTTGATATTACAGTCAGTGCAATGTTTTAACCCTTTAAGCTTGCTATCTGACCCTTATAGCGAGCTTTAGACTAATGACTCTCAAATCAGTTGGCTTTTGGGTATTAGGTGTAGAACACCCCTTGGGCTTACTAACTCGAGTCAAATAGGCTACAAGTTAAAACTAGCTGTATAACAAGCTTCTTTACATTGCCAACTTTTTGATGTGAATATCACCATGGGATCCGATTACTCGGTAGGAGACTAATGTTTAGAACTTGCTCTCTCTTTTTTTTCAATTTTTTTCAAATATTTTTTCATTCAATTTTCACTTATACCCATATAAAGTAGATTCTTTATTGATATAGGTTGGAAGAAGGTTTTTGAATCACTCAAAAATTTATTTTGTTCTAGACCTGACCATTATTGGGTTTTCTTAATAATTGGGTCCTTAATATTTCAAAAATTCTCTAGACCATTAATCAGTCATTGATTAAGATGTCTGATTAACTTCAAATTAGCATGAAATCAGATACATAAGACTAATTGTTATAATATTTAAGGACTTAATTATTTTTATTTACCTTCTTCCCTATTTAATTTCCATTGTCCTTAATAGAGGAAAGAAATAGAGTGTGATAGATAAAAAAAAAAGAAAAAGGAAAGAGTTCACCTAGCTTAATATATTTCTGGGCTCTGCCTGGGCTTTATTTGTTCTTCGTCCAGCATGGGTCTGTAATTCTCTCCCCAACTTAGTCCTGAACTTAAAAGAAAGATAAGCTAAAAATAAAAAGAAAATTCAAATATAAAAGCTAGGTTGCCTCCCAGTAAGCGCTAAGTTTAATGTCTTCAGTTGGACCCTATGAAGGAGTCTTACTTATAATCAACTTGAGTACATCCTTTAGAGTTTCAAAAAGATAGGGCCAATCAGGAGGACTTGTCATTATGGTAGTAAAATGTCCATGGAATGCTCTACAACGATTGAACTTAGCCCGAACCAATATAGTATATTGAGCAAGCATGCTATATCAAAATCTAAAGTTATCATAGTTTGTATGATGACCAGGAAGGGATTGTTTGTTGGGCCAAAATTGGGGGTGGTGGATTAAAAATTACTTCAATTATAACCTGATCTACCCTAATCCCTTTCTCGGATATGATGTATTTTGACATCAACTCTTCCTGATCTAAAGCATAGCACTTTTTCCAAATTAATTTTAAATCTACCTCCATACATCATTTTAATATTATTGATGGATTTTGGAGGCAGTCCTTGAAAGTAGTGCTGAATATAGAAAAATCTGTCTTAAAATCATTATCCCTTATTTCAGTAATATCCCATCTGATAGCTTTTTTATGTGCTTTTAGAATATTTAAAAGTTAGGCTTCCTAGTTAGGTATCATTGGTAGGGTGTCAGTGGGTGCATCAGAAAGTAGTTTCAATTCTAGAACACTTGGTGGTTCTAACAAGGGAGCTATTGGTGGACTAGGTGGTGGCTCAAATTTTTCGATCCAAAGTGGGGTGGTTTTGGGATAGGGCATATCTACTTGGTCATTTATTTCTATAATAAACTCATCTTTATCAAAATCATCTACTCCAAATATATTAAACCTGATCCTATTATTGGTTAGAATAGCTATGAGTCGGGTGTTGATTTCCTCTAGTGTGTTATTCATTTGTGGTTCTTGGGAAGTCTCTTTTAATTCCATCATTTCATCAGTTTGTTCTCCCTTCCCGCTAAAAAGAATGGGTGATTCTAGGGCACTTGGGAATGGGACCCTAGGTAAGTAGGGTGATGGAATTGGTTCGTCCCACCATTCTGGTTCTTTCCTATATGTTTTTGCCTCAGTCATATAGTCTAAGATGGTCTTTTTGGTTGTGCAAGGTTGTTTTAGGACCATTTCATTTTTGAGAGTTATAATTGATTGTTCAGGAAAAGTTATAGGGATATTAAAATTTTAAGCTAGGTATTGTTCCTTAGAGTTACTCTTAGGTTGACTAGGCAACTCTCTTTCCTCTTGCCGATTTAGTGTGAGTGGTGGCTTCTTTAGTTCTTTTAAGGTTTGCATACGGGAGTGAAAGATTTGTTGGTTATTGTGATTGGTGAGTTCTAACCTATCCAATGCTTGCTAAATCCTCTCTTCAAAAGTTGAGTCATTGTTATTTGGAGAAGGTTGATATTGTGGGTAGGGCATATTATCAGGTGCATCCATGAATGTGAGTCCTTGTGATTATAGGCATTAAAGTATGGATTATTTCATGGTCTGTAGGCCACTTGGATTTGATCTTGATGAACTTGCTCATACATATACTTAGAAAATCGGTATGTGGCTGGGCATTCACTCACAAAGTGAGTGGGGCTCAAACATATGGCACAAACTTAAAGTATGGATTATTTCATGGTCTGTAGGCCACTTGGGTTTGATTTTGATGAACTTGCTCATACATATACTTAGGAAATTGGTATGCGGTTGGGCATTTACTTACAAAGTGAGTGGGGCTTGAACATATAGCACAAACTTATTGTGCAGGAAGAAAAGATGGATAGGAAGAGTCTCTAATGGCTGTTAGATGATTTAATCTATGGGATAGCTCATCTAATCTACTATCGAGATCCATCTCGGATTGTTCTGATTATTCAGATGTGCAATCAAGGATTCTAGATCAGAGCAATCCTCTTCTGATTTATTTATTTTATTTTATTATATTTTAAAGAATAAGAAGAGAGACGAGGAGAGAGAATTCTAAAGATAAAAGCCTAGAGGATTCTTAGATCTAGGAATGATAGATGCAAAGAATTAATTAATGTTTGGTGTTAATTACAATCAAGTTAAACAAGAATGGACTTTCTATTATAGGGTTAACCTAGATCTAGATAACTCCTAACTATTTCAAGATCACCTTCGAGCACTTCAAGCCCAAGATTAACTGACTGACTCAGCCAGGTAAGTGTAAGATGTGGGAGGTCCTCTGCTTGTTGCTTTCCTTAGACACAAACTGAGTTGGCTAGCTTAGACAACAGAACCAATTGAAAACCATCTTTTTTAACTACTTGCCTTAGACACCGAGCAATTAACCAATCCGAACCCGGTTCAACTCTAAAGCTTTCTTGTTTTATTGAGCTCGAATATCTTAGGGCCAACGTCTTATTGATTTTAAGTTAAAAGCTTAGGTCAATGCAATATGAAGGTGGTGGTTTGTGGGCTAAGGAAGGGTGATCAAATCCCCACCTTAAGGTTAATGGATTGTGCCCTTAAAGTATATTATGGATATACAATGCAAACAAGCAAGGTGTCTAAACATGTTAAGTTCTTTTAAGGTTTAATTAGTTTCTCTATATTAATTAAGTGTTATGACGTATAGCTGTTTTTTTTTATATTAGGTTATGTAAAGTAAGAAAAATAAAAGGTAGGTTTTAATTAAGTTAATTAGATTAATTGTATTAGGTTTTATTTAAATTAATTTAGAGAATCTAACTAATTGGAAGGTAAATTACACTAGGATTAAAAGGCAACTAGATAACCTACGAGTAAAGCAAGAAATCAAATTAACTTTTTGGGCAATAAATGATTCTAAGCTATAAAAAAGCAGTAAATCATTAGGCTATAAAAAGTAGTGAATTAATTATGCAAAATAAGATAATTATTTAATCATGTAATTAAGGTGATCTAGCTAGAAAGCAATCAATAAACCATATATGAAAAGCAATATAAAGCAGAAGTTTTTTTTTTTTAAAAGCATAAATAATAGGTAGTTAAGCAATTAAATTAAATTGACTGATAATAAAAAGTAAATTATTAATCAGCAGAATAAAGTATGAAAAGCAAAAGTAGAAAAGAAGTAAACTTTAGCTGTTCGATGTCCACATCGTATATTGATTATGGGAATTGAATGTGAGGAAACTTTAGCTGATGGCCCCATAGAAGACTTTTAACCCTCTTGAACTAGCTATTTTAGAGGGAGAGTATGATGAGAATTGTGAGGACTTAGGAGAGTGCGTTAATGTTATGAGATGTATTATCACCACCCTTGCAGATTCTGAGGCATGGAAATGCACCAGCATTTTTCATACTTTGCCCCATGTGGGGGTAAGGTTTGCAAGCTTGTTATCGATGGGGGTAGCTCCATGAATGTTGTGTTTAAATCTGCCATTAGTAAATTGAAGCTGAAACCTCTGCCTCATCCTTATGGAGTTGTATGGGTAGATAAAACCTCACTTCCTGTTAGTGAGTATTGTGTAGTGCCAATTCAGATGGAAGGTTCTTCTGCTGAGATTGTGTGATGTGCTACCCATGGAGATTGCTAAGTGTCTTATTAAGTCGACCTTGGATTTATGATGTGGATGCTCATGACTTTGGTATAAAGAATACCTATGTTTTCATGCATAATGATAAGAAAATTAGGTTAAACCCTACTAAGCCTAGTGAGTCCCTATCTGTAAGAAAGGATAAGAGTTCTCTTCAAACCCTTAATAAAAATACCGTCACATTTTTTGACTCATAGGGAATTTGAAAAAGAGAGCTGGAAGTCTGAAGTAATGTTGGCTATCATCTCTAGGGATGAGATCCACTTGATCTCGAACTCCCAAGATAACCCACCTCTTGAGATTGAAAAAATTGGAGTTTAAGGATGTGACCGTAGAGGATATACCAAATGGTCAAACAAAGATTGTAAACCTTAGCCTTGGTGATTTGCTTAGGTGTCTAGTCGGCGATAAACCTGGTATATGGAATTTGTCATTACCTATGGTGGAATTTGCCTATAACAGCTCAGTGAATCGGTCTATTGGCAGGAGTCCTTTTGAAATTGTTCATGACCTTATTTTCGTCAACCCATTGATCTTGTTCCCTTATGGATAACCGCGTTTTTGAGCCTGCCACCTCTTTTGCTCAATCTACTTGTGACATTCATTGCAATATTCGGCGAAAGATTGCTACGAGCATGGAGATATATAAACTTGCCGCTGATGCTCACTGTAGAAATATAGAGTTTAATGAGCATAATGACTATGTGATGGCTCGTATCTGTCTAGAACATTACCCCAAACATTCGTTCAAGAAATTGCATGCTCGAGTTGTTGGTCCCTTTCGTATTTTTCGTAAATTTGGATCTAATGCTTATTATTTAAAGTTATCTTTTGATTTGAAATTTAGTCTAGTTTTCAATGTTGCAGACTTATTTTCTTATTAGGGTACATTCGAGCCTCTTATGTATGCAGGTGTTTCTACTGGTTGTACTACATCTTCAGTGCTAGTTCTAGTTCTTCCCCCACTTTCGTCATCGTCACTGGACCACATTGAGCGCATAATCAATGACGAGATTGTTTCTTCTGCTCATAGTGGATTTCAAAAGTTGTTGGTTAAGTGGTAGGACCGACCAAATTTAGATGCTACTTAGGTTCATGAGGATGAGTTACATCATATTGATCCAGATCTCCTAGAGGCCTACTGCAATTCCTCGCAAGAGGCAAGTTCTTTCCAACCAGAAGGAAATGATGAGAATAAGGAATTCCACACCTATTTTAGGCAGAGATGTCGTAATTTAGAAATCGTGGGATTTTGAATAATTGAGATTTTATCTTGTTTCCATCTTAGAGAGATTTTATCTTTTTTTTCCATCTTATTCGAGAGATTTTATCTTATTTTTATATTGAGAGAAAATCTTGTTTCCATCTTAGAGAGATTTTATCTTGTTTCCATCTTATTTGAGAAATTTTATCTTGTTTCCATATGGAAGGATATGATTTCCACTTGTGTTAGGATGTGATTTTATTTCCATCTTATTTGAGAGTCTATTTAAAGACTCCTATTGTATTGAAGGGGCAGCTTGGAATGATAAATTAAAAATCCTGAAGTGGGCTATTTTTCTTTCTTTTTCTTTCTTTGTTTTTCTTTCATTTTATCTCCCTTTCCTGTTTGTGTTTTTCTTTCTCTTGATTTCTTTGTTTTTCTTTAATTTTATCTTCCTTTCCTATTGCTATATTGAGTTTCTTGGTACCGCATCAGATATGGAAAGTCCAAATCAAAGGGGAAGGCAACCATTTATGCACTAGAGGCAGTTGATGATGTGCAGGTTTGAGATGATGATAGTGAGACACCCGAGCCCTCAGATTTTGGATTGCCTAGATCATCTCGTGATAATAGCGATGATAATAATGATAGCAAGAGTGATGATGGATCTGATGATCATGATGGTTAGGGTGGAGAGGGTGGTGAAGCACATGGGATCAGTCCTTTTGCTGAAGAAGTATATTTCACCCATGCTGCATAGGACCAGGACCATGGAGCCAGACCTAGATCTAGATATCAGGACGAGGAGTTGCTGGCCTATAGGAGGAGGGGAAGAAGAATTGTTGTAGGACGTGGCACATAGGCTATAGATACTTTGAATTGTTTTCATGAAAAGTTGAGAATAACTAAGGAATGTCGACATCGGGCATATCCGGAGTTTATGGCATTGATGAAGCAAGATGCTTGGAGAAGTAGATTAGAGTCTTAGCAAGTTAGATCATCATCATCAACAACTAGAACAGGATCCATTGGAGCATCAAATAGCCAAAGTGCATATCATGGCCCTTCTCTTTCTACAATGATTCAGATGTATACTCCTAATGGTCATATCCTGAGGAGTATTCTCATATGCAGTATCCACCTTTATATGGATACATTTTCGGATTATTACCTCTCATTATTCTAACCAAGGATGGATAGTCTCTTACCAAATGTACTATCAAGAGGGTTATCTTGGACAACATCAAATACAAGATGAACAACAAGGATGGGCTTAGTATTAAAATTGGAATCATATTCAAGGCCCCGATTATGAGTAGAATCCAGATGTTTGTGAGCATCATAGGCATTCCATCTAGAATTAGTAGTAAATTTGATATGTTTATCTTAAATTGATTATTTTATTTTGTGTAACATTAAAATTGTTAGCATATTTATATTTTCATATTCAAGTGACTAAGCTCAAGTTGTATGGATTGCAGCTTGTTCATTAAACTTTGACGTTTTTACTTTATCAAATATTCGTAGATGCATTAATTATGAGATATCTTTGCTTCATAATTAAGAAACGATTTTCAATAATCTGGAAGATTATAATGCATCAGAGCATTATTATTAAATAGAATTGATCTATTATAAATATATTACTTTTAAAGTTTAAATATATTTAAACAATAAATAGATCAGTAAAACTTCAAGATAAATTTAAAAAAAAATATTATTTATATATATAAAAGGATATCCCAAGCACGTACTGGGATGCCTGATCGGGACGGCCATTGGGATGCGGGGCATCCTATTCCGGGCAAAAATTGGGAGACCCCCCATCCTACATGATTTAAAACCTTGAACTCAATAGATGCTTTGTCAAATTGAATCATTCATTTGTAAATTAAAATTTCAAAAAAGTTTTCGTACTAGAATGTTATATTTACTGATTGAGATGTTGCTATAGCATATTTCAAGAATAGTTAGAAAAAGAGGAAAAAAATTGTACATTGTGCATCTTATGTGTTACATGCTAATTGGTATCTAAAACTCAATGACTTTTCCAACTCAACTAGTCAGCACCATCAAGATATAAGATCTCCGTATAATTGTAGGATGGTACCATTTGGGGCATGGTGGTGGGATGACGAGGAGGGAGTCTACTAGGGTAGAGATCAAGCGAAGTTCAGTGTCATGGTGGTTGAGAAATTACTAATAAAGAGTGCACCAAGGATTGTTAGAAGAAGGAATTGAAAAAAGTGGAGTGATAGAAACATGACTGGAGTTCTTAATATGGCTTGTTTGGATATTGCTACATGATTGGGCTGAAAATCCTGTACGATTCTTAGATTGGGCCATCCATTTAAGCTTGGCCTTGTATCAACCAAACAGTATCCAGCCCAAATCCCGTGTGAAGAAGGAAAAGACCTCAATAGGTCTTTCTTTTTTGTCCTGCAGTGCAAAGGCTAGGATCTAGGCTTAGATTTGCTAGCTAGATTGGTTAACAAGCCTGATTCTTATAGGATTTTCAGGCCAATCCTGTAGGAATACTCAAACAGGCACTAAATTGCAAAAAAGCCAATTATTTTGCCTTGTATGGCTGGTAAGTTGGCAATCTAATCTTAACCTTTAATGGGACAATAGATGGCTGAGATTGTGCACTTGTATGGGCTCATTGGAGTACTATAGCAAAGCCCATTTAGTGTAGTGTACTTTAAATTATGCAACTACAATTCAAGAGCCAATCATTATTCTTTGCTTGAGTTGTTGCTCGGGTTCTCATATATGCTTAGATGGGTATTCTTGTTTGAATGATGATGGCATGAGGCAAAGCACCCATGAATACTATGCCCTTTTTCAACAACCTTTGCTTCCTTCTATTTATTGATGATTTGAGTACTTTGTCGGTAATTGGCCTTCCAATGTCTTCAAGGATTTCAACATCATACGGTCTGGATTATATTTCCTTCTAATAATCTTTAGCTACTAGTTATATTTTCTATCAAAAGAGTAACCATATACCATATAGCAAGGTTCACCATGCTGGTATCGAAACTCGGACTGTCGGCTGGTGGTATTGTGCGATATGCCCTTGTGCCGTTCCAAATCAGGCCCAAACCGACAAAAAAAGAGAGGCAAAGAGAGAATGGGAGAGGAAGAGAGATGGAGAGAGGGGGTGGGAAGGAGAGAGAGGGAAAGAGGGCCTCTGGAGGGCAGCCAAGCTCGATGTGCCATTGCCGAGCTCACTGGAACTTGGAGGATGGGGAGGGAGGGAAGGAGAGGGAGAGGTAGAGGAGGCTGCCAGAGGCCTCCGAAGGGCCAGCAATGCCACCGTGTCTTTGCTATGTTGGTGAAGGCCGGAGGAGAGGTTCCGCCCTCCCAATCGAAACAAAGGCTCCGACCCCTATTTTGTATTCTGTTTTTGGGTTTATTGCATGAAGTTAGCAACATATTTGCCTACTTCACTATTTTTTCTATTTTTTTGGGATTTTCAATTGAAGTTGACAACTTCAACTGAAAATCCCCTAAAAATAGAAAAAAATAGTGAAGTTGGAAAATATGTTGCCAACTTCACAGGATAAACCCAAAATAAAAAATTTGAAATAGGGCCGAAGCCCTTGTTTCAATTAGGAGGAGGGTGGAGCCCCTTCTCTGGCCTTCACCGGCATGGCGGAGACGTGGTGGCATTGCTGAACCTCTAGAGGCCTCTGGTGGCCTCCTTTCCCTCTCTCTTCCCTTCCCTCCCTCCCCCCTCCTCTAGGTT
The DNA here is from genome assembly GCA_006176705.1 of Cocos nucifera. NCBI lineage: Eukaryota > Viridiplantae > Streptophyta > Magnoliopsida > Arecales > Arecaceae > Cocos > Cocos nucifera. Next base: position 141,424 of record QRFJ01003858.1, read on the forward strand.
TCGCCGAGCTTGGTAGTGGTGCAGCAAGCTTGGCTGTCCTCCAACAGCTTTCAGAGGCCCTCTCTCTCTTTCCATCTCTCTTCCTCTCTTCTCCCTCTCCTCTTGCCAGTTTCTCATTTTGAATACCGAAACCATCCTAGTCCGCTGCCAGTATAGTTCGGCATGCCCTGATCCAGCTCGGCTCGGCGAACCATGCCATAGACTTCTTTCAACATTAGGAGAATAGGAAACCATGCTCAAGTTGCTACCTGAGTTCCTACATTCCCTAGATGAGAATTCTTGGAAGAATGATGAATGACTGAGGCAAAGCACAAGTGAAGATCGCGCCACATTCGACGGCCTTTGCTTCCTGCTAATCATCGATTTAGGAAAGAAAGGGTACAAAAGGGTGGGAGGCGATAGGGAATGGTGACTTAGTGGGTAATTGGCCTTCTAATCTCTTCAAGGATTTGTACAACATATATGTTGGATTATATTTCCTTTTAATAATCTTTAGCTAGCTGTTACATTTTCTGTCAGAAGAGTAACCAAATACTTTATAGACTTCTTTCTATATTAGGAAAATATAAAGCCATGACACTAAAAAAGCCTGAGACCCAAAACAATCACTAGAATTGCTAATGTATCAGATAATAATTGTCAATAAAAAGAGGAGAAAAAAAATCTTGTAAGTGCTTTTCATTTTGTGATGGAGGTCAAAATTCATTTAAGTATGCTTCATGTAATTGTGAAGTTTTACCTGGCAGAGGCCTGATAACTGTATAGTTGAACTCTTATGCAGGGAAATAAAACCTTCAAGTTATTGCAAATATTTATATGATCAGGCCTCAGACAGAAAACTGAGAGAATGAAAACTAGGGCCATGTATAACTAATACTACGTGAGTTATTTTGTTTCCAGGGTGGACACACTTCCTTTAGAAAAGCTCAGTGATGTTTACCTCCTGGATTTTGTGGGACCCTCTGGATTTGTTGCTGAAATATCCTCAAAAGTTGAGAGGTCAGTCTCTTTATTTTTATGTCAGTCTCCCCTCATTCGATGATATTGTTTTTTTGCCTATTCTAATATATGTTATGATTTAAATCACAAATTTAGATGCATTACTTATAATTGTTAGCATGAATCAAAGTAAAAGATCATAAGAATCACTATCATGTCATGATGTTTGGTAGATAAACCCTACTGAAGACAAAAAATGGGTTTATTTGTTGCTTATAATTGCTAAAATAGATCTCATTAAAATATTGTAAAGGTGATTAGCATGTTGATGTTTGATACAAAACCCTACTCAAGAGAAAGAAATCAGGTTAGTTGATTTTACATTTTATGAAGGTACTTTTGCTGCCTTCATCATTTTGGTTGTACCTTTTGACCATGATGCAGTAAGTCATATTTCATCACCTTTTGGTAGTTAATAGTGCTGACTTCCAAATTTAATCTCTTATTATCTATTATTTTGTCTTCTTGTTTTCCAGCGTGACAATCTTAGATCATCATAAGACTGCATTGGAAACTTTGAGTGGAAATGCTTCCATTGGCAATAATGTGACTAAGGTCATAGATATGAAACGAAGTGGTGCTACAATTGCATTTGACTTCTTTGGGGAAAAGCTTTTAGCAAGAAGTAACATTTCAGAAAATTATGCAGCAGGCAGCAATGCTGTGGCTGGGGCAAAATTTTTGCCTGACAGCAAGTTTGAAGGGGTTGGTAGGCTTTTCAGATATATTGAAGATGCAGATCTCTGGAGGTGGGCTCTTCCACATAGCAAAGCTTTCAGCAGTGGCTTAAAAGATATGGATATAGAGTACAATATCAATGTGAACTCAGTTTTATTTGATCAGGTAATGACTTTGAAAATTTGGATGTCCTGGTTGTGTGATTAATGACTATAGACATGAGGTGGACTTCTATGATTGTGTTACTATTATTATCGGCTGGTTAACACTTAACTGCTAAAGATGCCTCATTTGTTTGTTATTTATTTATTTATTCTGGGTTTGATTTGGCTAGAAGCCTAGAGCTCTTCCTGTTATTTATAAAGGAAATGAAGCATGATCTGGTTTGCTTGATAAATATTATCTAATTGCTACACAGATGCAAGTGCAACATCTGTCAATCATGCATGGGAAAATTAAGAAACATAAAATGGAAGTGGAACCTCGATTATTAGCCCAAGATGGGAGATTGGGCCACAACAAATAATGCTGGGATCCATCTGGCTGAGTGTAAGAGAGAACAACTGCAAAGGGTGGCTTCATATTATGTTGTCTTTTTATGGAGTGGGATATGAGATAGCTAATTTAATTAAATTAGAAGTTTTGCTTTTTGTAATTGGTCTTTTCTAGGAATTGGTGAGAAATCACTAATAAGATTTGAAGTCTATAGCGGACCCCTAGCAGTAGTGGAGTCAGGATTTTGGTGTTAATGTAGCAATTTGTTGGTGGATTAAACTAAAATCAAATCCATCTTTTGTATGATCCTCGATTTTCTATCTCATTATTCCTCATTATGTCCAGCAACACATTAACTTATTAAATCACATATTGAACGAATTTTAAAAGAGAATATTTAACATCAAAATCTCATTGAAGACAGAAATCATATATATCTATATAAAATAATACTCTGTGGAGGAGTATTGTGGTATTGCCAACTCAGCAAGTCAAAATCCTCCCATAGCGCCACGTGTTGAAAAAGAAAAAATAATAAACCATCATATATATATATAACAATACTCCGTGGAGGAGTACTGTGGTATTGCCAACTCAACAAATCAAAATCCTCCCAATGTGCCACATGTCAAAAAAAAATATTTTATAAAATAATAAAAAATATTATATATAATAAATAAAGTAAAATAAAATATTAAAAAAAATATTTATTATAAATAATTATTATTAAAAATTTTAATAATTATAGACCGTAATTATCCGCCCCACGCAACGTCCAGATCTTTGACTAGTTAGTAATTGAATAAAAGTTTTTGTCTAAATTGAGCAAAAGCAGGTCTTCTTCTACCATTTATATCCCTCAGAGGATGATGATACATCTACATCCATGTATTTGGATCAAATACAAAATCAAGAACATAACATTTAATAAACTAGCCAAAAAATGGAGAGTTATCTTAAAAAGGAAAGTAAGAAAATGTTTTAGCGGAAACAAGGTTGATACTTGATATCTTAATAGGTTTGATTTTCATCTTCAAGCATAAATTCTTTTATGGCTGTTGAGTGTTGACTTTGTCTTTTCCCTTCATTGTGAAGCTAAGGACAAAATACTGACTATCCTTTTGTTATTCCTTTCCTCCTTTCCTTTTCTAACCTCTTCTTTCACCCCTTTTTCTTCTTTAATCTCTTGAACACCAACCAAGAACAACCCCCTATGTGACCTCTCTTAAATCCAATCAGATAGGAATCATAGATGTGACAAGATCAGGGCACTTTTAATAGGATCAACATGCCTGTGTAGGGTGTCCTGCAAACTATATATAATTCAGATATTAAATGATTTTTCCATTGAAATTCATTCCTACATCTGATATACATATCATTTTTTGAGTCTGTGGATCCAACCTATACACCATTAGGATTATATGCATGAGAGATGTCAGAAAAAAAATGAGTGTCTTCCTCCCTGGCTGCTGATGCAACACTACATGTTTTTTTTTTGTTGTAGTTACAAAATTTTACTAAATCCTGTGTGTTTCAGGAGGTATTTATCCATGCTCTTGATCTGTGAAACCAATTTCATCTATGCAACAAAGATGAAACTCAAGCTGTACTTTATATCGATCGAATCTTCTAGCTTGGTGATTTGTTTGATCTTCACTTTTTACATCTTAAGGCTCACTTTTCATACTCATTTATATACATGTGCCCTGTCTGTAGTTTATATTTGCTGCATATCCATCTGGAACACCTTCTAAATTCTTGTACTATCATAAACCCATTTGACCTTGAAAAGTTAAAGGAAATGATCGATCATATGGGTGAAGAAGATTTGGGAGAATGAATAATTACAATCATGCAACCAAGGACTGCTGAATCGGAACAGACCTCGTGCTGGCCGGCCAGCTTTATGGTTTGGTATGGGTCCGTACCTATCTGTGCCGGGCTGAACTGATACGGTAGAGAAGGGGAGAGGGAGAAGAAAGTGAGGAAGAGAGAGAGAGAGAGAGGGGGGGGGATAGAAGGAGAGGAAGAGGAAGAGAGGGCCTCCGACGGGCACCGAAGACCACCTAAGGCCATCCAAGCTCTAGCCGAGCTTGGTAAGGGTGGAGGGAGGGAAGGAGAGAGGGGGAGATGCTTATCGGAGGGAGCGGCGGAGGCCCTCCTATGGCCTCGATTGCCCTTAGCTTCCCTCGATGTTGGCTTGCAGGCCGTTAGAGAGGTCGCGGCGGTGTCACCGTTTGTCCGGAGGCCTCCGGTGACCTGGTAAGTGTTTCCCCCTCCCTCTCCTTCCCTCCCTCCACCTTTACTGAGCTCAGCAAGAGCTTGGATGACCTCCGATGGCTACCGGAGGCCCTCTCTCTCTCTCTCTCTCTCACTAAGATGGCTGTTGTGCCATGTTGTACGCGGGAATCGGACCGGTATCCTACTGGTATGGTTCAGCATGGCTTGAAGTATGTGGTTTAGGATGGTTCAGCGAACCCTACATGCAACATTTAATTTGATCGCACTCTAATACCATGTTGGGGCTTTATGGCTTTGACATCAATGTATGACTTCAGACAGTGCAATTGCAACTTGTAGATTAATTTATTGTATGTATGAAAACAAGAGTATAAGATAGAAAATAAGGGAGAAAAATAAGAGTGAAACAAAAAATTGGAGGAGCAAGAAGAAGAACAGAATGAAAAAGAGCAGCTGCACTGTCTATTGTTATAGCATGTGCCGATGGCCACCCTCCTCCCTGTACAAAGACATAGGGGCATCATGCTTATGTGGACAACTGCCAAAGTCCTGTAAGTGGCACCCACTTAATGGTTTTCTATGCAAAGTTAGGCCCATGGAATTTTGTGGGTTGAGGCCTGTACATTGTGAAACCTATTTAACATCTCAGATTTTCTGTAAAACAGTCTCTCCATATTTTCTTTGTGTTATTTTCCTTGAAATGGATCTTAAACTTTAGCTGAATTGTAGTGTTGCCATGGGAAATATAGGTAATTTTCATGCTAATGGTGTCTTAATGTGTTTCGTAATGTTACTGGATGTTGACATGCAAATGTTTTCATGTGGTCTAGCATATGAAGTCGTTACTGAATAGCTTAGTATCTTTTGCTCCTGCACTTTCACAACCACATTCCTTGTTTGTTATTGCACTTAGATGGTTGTCCACTTGTTGACGTGCTTTGCATACTTTTTGGTCATTCTAGGCACTAGAGTCATTGTCTTTATGGATTGATACAAAGTTAATATATACTTTGTTTCAAAGCCTTCATTTGTATCTTTGGCTTTAAGAAGATTGGGAAACTTGTGACAGTTATTGGAATTGGATCCCGAGCATGTCATTGCTCATGGCCAAGAGACTTTGTCACATAAGCAAAGGCTAATAGATGAAGTTTTGGAGCAATCATATGAAATTGCACTAGGAAGTGGATTGTTTGGACATTGCTTGGTAAGAACATACTCTGCTTTTTTTCTATTTACTTTTCAAGATAATCTTCCAAATTGTTCCTAGAATATTTTATGTGCAACTATTTTGCTTGTATTTTTGATATTACTGCTAATGTGAACTTGGTTGAAGTCATCTTCAACATGGGAATGAGGACTAATGGGATATTGATGAAACTTCCTAGAGATGTGCGAAGAATTATTTCTTTCTTGACCACTATATTTGTGGTATTGTACAGACTTCAGCATTTAAGAAACTTTTTCATTTTGATCTCTTTAGGTTAAAAAAGGGTGGCATAGTGCACAAGGCTCCTGACACTATGGGGTTTGGGGAAGGTTAAATTTGTGCAGCCTTACCCCCACATGTGGTGAGGCTATTACCATGTTTTGAACCCGTGACACCTAGGACACAATAGAGCAACCTTAATATTGTGCCAAGGTTTACCCTCATTTTGATCCATGAAGGTTCAAATTTGACAATTTCATAGTTGTGTTAGTTCCGGAGGTTTTGCTCTAAGACTCATAGTTCCGATCAAATATGTGAGAAATAAAATCCAAAAATTTTAAAAAACATTAGAAAATAAAATAAATTAGGGAAAAGTGATTTGAAAATTTTTATTATATTTTCGCCATTTAGGATTATACCTTGTTATGGCTGGGTAGTTTTAAGCTGCAACTAGTATATATTGAAGCTACATGCATGAAATATATCATAGAAATGTGCCAGTATAGTAAGAATCTACATTACCTAAACACTCCATTTCTTTAAGTTTCTGGATGTATCAAATCCTTTGGTTGCTTGGACATGGTAGGACATGACACCATGTGGCTTGAAACTTGATCTTTTAAGTGCTTGCAGATGTGAGCAAGAATTGCTAACATATAACACTTTCTTGGAATATCATGCAGGGATTCCTCTATTTGTATATAGGAGCATAAAACTAGTTATGTCTACCTATTTAGTATCGCACCTATTGTGAGGTAGGTGATGCAATTTACAAGGGTGGGAGTCCTTATGGCATGAAGATGGTAATGAGAAAGCTCACTACCATGTCATGAGATGGATGCCATCATGACATCACAGGATGAGAAATACTCTTGCTGCAATGTCTAGTTGCTTTCCATAAGTCATGAGAGTATTAGGTCGCTACCTGCCATAAGGGCTACAACTATAATCAGAACTTGCTAAATGGCAGCATTACCTAGACACATTGGCAGCCATGTGTTTGATAGTCCTTGAGCATACATCCATAAATACACGGATGTAGGTTTGTGTTTATGCAAGCATGCATGTAAGGTCCGCAGTCTCGGTACCAAGTACCATATTGCTACCTTACCAATATAGTACGATATGGTTGGTATGGTACAGTATGCACCTTATACTGAAATAGCACTTCAACTATTTTTCACATTTTTTGTCCTGGTATGCCTCGATGCAGATCAGTACATTTCGGTATGGATCGTTATGCAACTCAATACACCTCAATATAGGATGCATAGGCTTCCAACATAGTGATGACATGTACCATTTCAGTATCCAATAGTTATGCTTGTGTTTTATTTGATTCTAACGCCGCACATTTATTTATAGCCATTGCTTTTGTTAGAAAACATGGTATGCAATGTGAACCTATGAGAAGTGAACCATGTTTTGAGAAACCAGTAGGAGGTATGATGTGTACTCACACTATATGCAAATCCTGTAAAGTCAGAATATAGGATAGATAGTTGTTTGTTGATTTAATAGTATTAGATATGCGAGATTTTGATGTAATACTGAGGATGGATTGACTTGCTACTTATCATGCCTCAGTTGACTATCATAAGAAGTGTTTGAATTTTAAGATTTCTGGTGAACCAAAATTTAGTTTTATGGAAAGCACAGGAGCTACTCCTCTGTGCATAATCTCGGCCTTGCAAGCCAAATGAATGATGATAGGGAATGTAGAGAGTACTAATCTACAGTGAAGGACATTCGATAGGAGGAATTGTGATTGGAAGATATCTCCATAGTGAATGAATTTTCAGATGTATTTTTCAAAGATCTGCATGGGTTACCACCAGATAGCAAAATTGAGTTTGCCATTGATCTAGTATCGGGAACAGATCTGATTCCAAAGCTTCTTACCGGATGGCTTCTACTGAGTTCAAAGAATTAAAAACATAGTTGCAAGAATTGTTGGACAAAGGTTTTATTCGACCTAGTGTGTAACCTTGGGGAGCTCTAGTTTCATGAGAATGAAAGATAGAAGCATGAGACTTTGTATTGATTATAGAGTGTTGACTAAAGTTACCATAAGAAATAAATACCTTCTACATTGAATAGAAGATTTGTTTGGTCAATTGTCAGGTGCTAAGATTTTCTCTAACATTGATCTTTGATCAGGATCCCATCAGTTGAAAATTAAAGCAGAGGATATACCTAAGACTGCCTTCCGAACCTGTTATGGACATTATAAGTTGTTAGTGATGCCGTTTGGCTTGACAAATGCTCCAGTAGTTTTTATAGATTTAATGAACAGAATGTTCAAGTCTTTTCTGGATTGATTTGTTGTAGTATTTATTATGATATCTTGATTTGCTCTAAAAGCAAAGTAGAGCATGAGGAACATTTTAAGATGTGTATTGCAAATCTTAAGAAATGAGAAACTTTATGCTAAACTAAAGAAGTGTGAATTTTGGTTGGATAAAGTAGCATTTTTGGGACACATTGTATCTAAAGATGGAATCTCTGTAGATCCAAAGAAGGTAGAAGTTGTGGTACAGTGGAATAGGCCAACAAATATAATGAAAATATATAATTTCTTAGGAATGGTAGGCTACTACAAGAGATTTGTCAAAGGATTTTCTAGTATAGCTGTATCTTTGACTTGTCTAACTTAAAAGAGAGTTAAGTTTGAATGGACCGAGGATTGTGAGTGAAGTTTTCAAAGTTAAAGAGAAGGTTAGTTTTTGCACCTATTTTCACTATACCCTTAGGTAGTGAAGGATTCACAATCTATATCGATGCTTTTTAGGAAGGGTCTTGGTTATGTACTGATGCAACATGATAAAGTGGTGACTTATGCTTCTAGACGATTGAAACCCTGTGAGCAAAATTATCTTATGTATGATTTGGAGTTAGCGGTAGTGATCTCTGCTCTTAAAATCTGGAGACATTATTTTTATGGTGTACAGTGCGAAATATTTACGGATCATAAAAGTTTGAAATATATATTTACTCAAAAATAATTAAATATGAGATAGAGAAGATGGTTAGAATTATTGAATGATTAATTATCATCCTAGGAAGGCTAATGTTGTTGCTGATGCCTTAAGTAGAAAATTTGTGGGAAACTTGGTTGTCTTAATCACAAATTAATGGCAAATCTTGGAAGACATGAGAAAACATGAATTAGAAATTTAAATATGTGGTTCAGGGGTTCGACTAGCTAATAAGAGAATTCAGCCAACACTTATGGAAATGATTAAGGTTGCTCAGAGTAATGATCCATAATTATTGAAGGTAAAAGAATTAGTAGAATCAGGTGATCAATCTGAACTCAAAATACATGATGATGATTCTTTGAGATTCTAAAATAGAATTTGCATACCCATGGATTCAGAACTTAAACAGGAAATTTTAAAGAAGCTCATTAAACGGGATACACAATACATCCCGGTGTACTAAGATGTATAGGGACTTGAAGGAGATGTATTGGTGGAATAATATGAAAAGAGAAATTGCTCAATTTGTAGCTCAAAGTATAGTGTGTCAACAAGTCAAAGCTGATCATCAGAGGCTAGCAGGGCTGCTTCAACCTCTTGATATTCCTATATGGAAGTGGGAATTAATCATTATGGATTTTGTAATTGGATTACCCAAGACTCCTGGTAGTAATGATGCAGTCTGGGTAATTATGGATAGATTAACAAGGTCTACACACTTTTTATTGATCAGAGTTGGATTCAGTTTGGAAAGACTAGTAAAATTATACATGTTGGTGCAGAATCTGGTTGATGCCGGATCGAGCTGGAGTGGAGGTTGACGAGGTCGCCGTCGGTGACCTGCAAAACAAAGTCCTGTTCGGAGCCGGTGGAGGTGGCTCCGGTAGGACCCTCCGACGGTCAAGTCAGCTCTTCTGGCCAACCGAAATGGAGTGCTCAGGAATGAGTTCGGCTGAGTTTAGAGGAGGAGAGGAGAGCTTAGAGCCTAGAGAAAGCGTATCTGGAGGGCCCCTTTTATAGATGGAGCTTGATTGATGGTGACGGCTGTAGCTGTCTGATAGCGGGCCGCTCGAGGTCTGGCGGAGTCAGTCATGGGGGAAAGCACCGTCTGCAGCGCTGCCTGCAATAGATTGATGGTGACAGCCATCACCGCCCGATAGCGGGTCGCTGTCGCCTGCAGCGGACTGATGTGACGGCCGCAGTCGTCCGATACTAAGCCACTCGGGGCCACATGAAGGGTTGAAGAGCTTTGACGTATACCCATTTCGGAGGAGTTTGGACTCTCGAAGGAAATACGGCTAGAGGAGATCGCCCGGGAGGAGCACTAGCTGAAGGAGCCCGGAAGGAGATCGGCTCCCGTAGGCATTTGTCTGAAGGAGGGATCCAGGAGTCCGGCCGAAGGAGGTGTCTGGGAGAAGTTCGGCTCTGGAGAAGTCCGATCGAAGGGGAAGTCCAGGAAGAGTTCGACTTTTGTAGGCATCCGACTGAAGGAGTGCGGAGGAAGTTCGGCTTTCGCACTAGTCCGACTGGAGTTCAGCCGCTGAGGAGTTCGGCTAAGGCTCATTCGTTGAGGAGTTCGGTCGGAGCTTGGCCGCTAAGGAGTTCGACCGCTGAGGAGTTCGGCTAAGGCTCGTCCGTGAAAGGAATATGCCCTCAAGCCAATTTATTAGGATATTCTTTATCTTTCAGACTCATGTAATGACATTTTTAATAAATAAAGGCATTTATTTCATCATATGCAGTGTCTTTTTAATTATTTAAGATTATGATAAATCCTATAAATTAGGGCTATGATTTTAGGATTATGATGAGATCATACTAGTGAGATTTAAAATCTTAAAACCCTAATTTAAATATTCTTAGTCGATGGGACATTGAGTTAGGGATCAATATTTTCCGATAAAATTAGCACATTCTTTGTATGCTCGATTGAGAGGGTGATTGATCTCATAATAACTTGTGTATGACACTAATACAAGAATGTGGGTGCTCATTAGAGAATGAGTTCACTGAATTGATCCAAATTGAGAATATCTAATAGAGTCTTATCTACATTGTCAATAGATGGTTCTCATAGTAGAATTTGTACATATAATCCTTTGATCTGAAACTACCATAGAATCTTATATATATAAATCCATATTTTGGTTCATACTCATTCATGACTCAGTTATGTACGGGATGATCTGGATATGGTAGATTATATATATGAAGGTTGTGAGTAGGTTAACATGGAATCGATCTCTCTTGGTAAGAGAAAATAGCATCCTACTTGCTTCAAACAAATGATGATTCAGGAAGACTTTGATCAAAGCATGATGAAAAATTAGAAATGGTTTCTAATGTTTCATTAAATGAATCATCATCAAGAGATTGAAAGAGAAATGAATATGATATTGGGGTTGACATATTTTTATACCCAAAGTCATATTCAGGATGCAGGAAGATCGAATGATCTAGTTGCATGGTAATTTTCACTGAAGGATATTTTTGGTATTTTCATCAAAATTTCACATCTTCTGGATAGTCATGATACGTTGCTAGACGTCAATCATGTTTTATGGGTTTGATTAAATTAAAATTTTAATTTAATTATTAAATTAGAAAGTGTTCTAAATTAAGTCAAATTGGGTTGGCTGGTTTTGACCTAAATCGGTTTGATTGAGTTCTAACTAGATTAGGTCAAATCACACTCAGACTCACTGCTGATTAGATGTGAAATCCAATGGGTCACACTAAAGAGAATTGATTAAGGGTCTAATTGGATTAGACCATGTTTGCAAGATGAACATGCTAGCACATGTTGCAAACCCTAGCACCTAATTTCGAATTGGATTCGAATCAGCTTCCGATTTGGGCTAATTAAGATCCGATTTGAGCCAAATAGGATTTGGTCTTGAGTTGGATTAACCTAGATTGATTGGGCTTCAGATTGGGCGCCACATACCTGCATCCCACGTGCCAGAGAGTCTCTCTCTTACGCGTGGGAAGTCTTTCATGCGCAAAGGACTCTTTGGCGCATGGAATAAGTTGGCACCTACCTTCTTTGACTTTTCCAATATTGTTATGTCACATAAACTTTTATATTGGCATGGACATCAGATATGGGGCGCAAAAGAGTCCTGCAGATGAAATTCTCTTTTTTCTTTTTGCCCAAGATGTTTTGTCGCCCAAGAGTCCTTGCCGCCTTGGACTCCTTGCCGCCCACTTCTTTACGCCTCTTGGGACTTTGACTATTCAAAGTACATCTCCACGCCTTCTTGATGAATGGGTGTCCCTTTAAGAGCCATTAGATGGCCATCTAATTTGATCCAAACCTTTGAATTATGGCGCCATATATTTATACATCGCGACTCTTCATAGAAAAACTACGTAGAATTAGTCCGAAGAGTCCTGTTTTAAGGCACCTCTTGGACCAAGTCTACGTAATTTTAAATGGCGCAAAATTCAGATAGGTGTGAGATTTGATGATGGGGCGTGAGATATTGATATGGAAAGGGCATTAGATTTTTAGATGGCACCCCTACGTACATTATAAATAAGGGTGCGCATCAAGAGACCGTGAGTGTGTGAACATTATCTTTTCTTTCTTACAAGAGTTTCTTTTTATCCAATTTTCTTTCTTCCCTTCTCTTGTCTAGACCTTGTCATTGTAGGGACAAGAAGTCATCTTAAGACTAAGAGATTAGGAAGAAAAATTAAGAAGACAAAAGAAAAAGAAAGATAAGGAGAGGCAAGGAAGGTGACATAAAGGCTTAAGAAGGTCTTGCCCTTATAACTAAAGTTCTTATTATTAGAACTTTAATTATATAAATCAGAGGTGCTGGTGTCTTGATCAAGTCTCTGTGTGGATCAACGTTGGAGGATGAACACGTGGGCACCTGGTGGAAACCCTGACGGATTGCTACCGGTGATCAGGGTCAATTTAGGGTTTAGCGATAAGAGGTATGTTCTAATACTTTCTCTTATGTTACAAATGCATGTTATATGATTTAATTGCTAATGAGGTGGTCCTAGGGTTCGGGTTCGGTTTATTTGATTTTATGTTTTTTGCTTTGAAATCCATGCTTCCGCCCTGTACACCAAATCCATCAGTCCGTTGGGGAGTTCGGTCGGGGCTTGGCTGCTAAGGAGTTTGGCCGCTGAGGAGTTCGGCTAAGGTTCATCCACTGGGGAGTTTGAAAGGAGCTCGGCCGCTGAAGAGTCCGGTCGGTTGAAGGAGTTCGGCCGAAGGAGAGTTCGGAAGGTCGGCCGCTGAAGCTCTTCCATGGCTACTTGTTGCATTAGGTTGAGCATCAGACTGGACTTCGGTAGGAGTGGGATTTATCCCCAACAGTAGTCCCCCACTTTTGAGTTCGAAACTCGAAGGAAGGGAGTACAGAAAAGGCGACTGTCGAAGTCCTCTTTAGGGCTCTGCACTGGTCCAAGTCGAAGCTCGGGGGAGATCTCCTCTTCAGCCAAGGCTGAAGTCGAAGCTCGGGGGAGATCTCATCTCCAGTCGAGGTTGACACGGTCGCTCGGAGAGATCTTATCTCTTATTGAGGTTGAAGGAGATCCTATCTTCTGTAGACTTCGAAGTTCGGTCTTGGACTTTGCTCACGTTAGGATGAAATTCTCCTTCTGTTCCTAACGGACTGTAGGGGCACATAGGGCCGTTGTCTGAGCCTCTCCCCCCATCTCGTCTTAAATGAACGAGGCCTTCGACTTTGCTCGCATTAGGACAAAGGTTCTCCTGTTCCTAACGGACTGTGGGGGCACATAAGGGCCGTTGTCCGGGCCTCTCCCCTCATTCCGTTCTAAATGAACGAGGCCTTCGACTTTGCTCACGTTAGGATGAGGTTCTCCTCCTGTACCTAACGGGCTGTGGGGGCACATAAAGGGTCGTTGTCAGGGCCTCTCCCCCCATCCCGTTCTAAATGAACGAGGCCTTAGACTTTGCTTGCGTTAGGATGAGGTCCTCCTGTTCCTAACGGGCTGTGGGGGCATATAAGAGCCGTTGTCAAGGCCTCTCCCCATCCCGTTCTAAATGAACGAGGTCTTCGACTTTGCTCGCATTAGGACGAGGTCCTCCTGTTTCTAATGGACTGTGGGGGCACATAAGGGTCGTTGTCAGGGCCTCTCCCCCCATCTCGTTCTAAATGACCGAGGCTTTCGAAAGCTCGAGAGAGCTTATCTTTAGTCGAGGTTGTCGCGGTCGCTCGGAAGAGATCTTATCTCTGATCGAGGTTGTCACGATTGCTCGGGAGAGATCTTATCTCTGGCCGAGGTTGACTCGGGCGCTCGGACGAGATCTTATCTCTAGCCGAGGTTGTCGCGGTCGCTCGGAAGAGATCTTATCTCTAGCCGAGGTTGATTGCGGACGCTCGGAGAGAGATCTTATCTCTGGTTGAGGTTGACTCGGGCGCTCGAGAGAGATCTTATCACTGGTCGAGGTTGTCACGGCCGCTCGAAGAGATCTTATCTCCAGCCGAGGTTGTCGCGGTCGCTCGGGAGAGATCTTATCTCTAGCCGAGGTTGTCACAGTTGCTTGAGAGATCTTATCTTTAGCCGAGGTTGACTCGATCGCTTGGAAGAGATCTTATCTTTGGCCGAGGTTGTCGTGGACGCTCGGAAGAGATCTTATTCTGGTCGAGATTGATTCGGCGCGCTCGAGAGAGATCTTATCTCTAGCCGAGGTTGTTCAACGGTCGCTCGGGAGAGATCTTATCTCTGCCGAGGTCGGTGCTCGTGTTAGGATCGAGGTTCTCCTCCTGTTCCTAACCGAGATTGTCGCGGTCGCTCGGGAGAGATCTTATCTCTAGCCGAGGTTGATTCTTCGCTCGGGAGAGATCTTATCTCTAGCCGAGGTTGACTCGAGGTTCTCTAGTTCCTAACCGAGGTTGTCGCGGTCGCTCGGGAGAGATCTTATCTCTGCCGAGGTTGTAAGTCGCTCGGAGAGATCTTATCTCTAGGAGGTTGGTGCTCGGTTAGAGAGGTTCTTCTCATATCGAGATTGACTCGGGAGGTTGTTCGGTCGCTCGGGAGAGATCTTATCTTTAGCCGAAGTTGTCGCAGTCGCTCGGAAGAGATCTTATCTCTAGCCGAGGTTGTCGCAGTCGCTCGGGAGTGATCTTATCTTTGACCGAGGTTGAAGGACCTTGACCGGCTCATGTTAGGATGAGGTTCTCTTTCTGTTCCTAACACGGCTACTATTGAGAGAGCCCGAAGTTCGATGGGATGGATTTTTGCGTAATTTGAAGGAAGAAAGGAGGATCGGTGCGGATGTTGTCAAGGTGAGCCGAGGCGACGTGGTCGAGCTCGGCGACGTGGCCGAGCTCCTCGATCCGCCGGTCCATCTTCCGCAGTTTGTGATCAAGGGCGTTGTCTTGGTTGCAGATCTTGGAGGGCTTCCTGCTACAAATAGGGAAGGTCTCCTCCAGAGGAGAACTATGATCCAAACACGGATCCTCTGCTCTCTATTTTCTCTTTCTAGGGGCGACGGATACGCCAGCCCGAGTACTTTTCTTTGGGATCGGTTTTCGACATCCTGATGGCGGGTTTTTCGGTGGAGTCATCGTCGGGTACTGCCGCATGGCCTGCACTGCCTTCGTGAGGCCACGAACCTGTTGGACAAGCAGGTTGAACTGCTCTGCATCTATCGCGGGCATAGGTGGAATCCGAGTTTCTGGGGCTGAAGCGGGAGCAGATGGATCTAGCACGGAGGCTGTCGATCGTCGAGTCGAAGCTCTCCTGAGAGGCATTCTTTCTCGAGAAAGAACTCTGAAGAGGAAGAAGAGAGATCTTCGGAGAGGGAAGAGAAAAATCGTCGCTGAGCACTCCTTTAAGAACAGAGGAACCTCAGGGGTGGAGGGCCCTCCTTCTAGCGCCAATCTGTTGGTGCAGAATCTGGTTGACGTGGATCGAGCTGGAGTGGAGGTTGACGAGGTCGCCGTCGGTGACCTGCAAAACAAAGTCCCGTCCGGAGCCGGTGGGGGTGGCTCCGGCAGGACCCTCCAACGGTCAAGTTAGCTCTTCTGGTCAATAGAAATAGAGTGGTCAGGAATGAGTTCGACTGAGTTTAGAGGAGAGGAGAGCTTAGAGCCTAGAGAAAGCGTATCTGAAGGGTCGCTTTTATCGATGGAGCTTGATTGATGGTGACGGCTGCAGCTGCCTGGTAGCGGGCCGCTCGAGGTCTGGCGGAGTTAGTCACGGGGGAAGGTGCCGTCTGCAGCGCCGTCTGCAACAGATTGATGGTGACAGCCATCGGCGCCTGATAGCGGGTCGCTGTCGTCTGCAGCGGACTGATGTGACGGTCGCAGCTGTCCGATACTGAGCCACTCGGGGCCGCATGGAGGGTTGAAGAGCTTTGATGTATACCCATTTTGGAGGAGTTCGGACTTCCGAAGAGAATACGGCTAAAGGGGATCGCCCGGGAGGAGCACTAGCTGAAGGAGCCCGGAAGGAGTTCGGCTTTCGTAGGCATCCATCTGAAGGAGGGATCCAGGAGTCCGGCCGAAGGAGGTGCCTGGGAGGAGTTCGGCTCTGGAGAAGTCCGATCGAAGGAGAAGTCCAGAAAGAGTTCGACTTCTGTAGGCATCCGACTAAAGGAGTGTGGAGGGAGTTCGGCTTTCGCACGAGTCCGACCGGAGTTCAGCCGCTGAGGAGTTCGGCTAAGGCTCGTCCGCTGAGGAGTTCGGCCGGGGCTTGGTTGGTAAGGAGTTCGGCCACTGAGGAGTTCGGCTAAGGCTTGTCCGTTGGGGAGTTCGGTCGGGGCTTGGCAGCTGAGTTCGGCTAGGGCTCGTCCGTTGGGGAGTTTGGAAGGAGCTCGGCCGCTGAAGAGTCCGGCTGGTTGAAGGAGTTCGGTTGAAGAAAAGTTCGGAAGGAGGTCGGCCGCTGAAGAGTCCGGCTGCTGAGGCTCTTCCGTGGCTACTGGTTGCATTAGGCTGAGCATCAGACTGGACTTCGGCAGGAACGGGGTTTATCCCCAACAATACATAAAGAAAATTGTGAGGCTACATGAAATTCTGGTGAGTATTGTATCCATCGTAGTTTTGGAAGAGTTTGCATAAAGCTTTATTTGCAGACTAATGGCCAGTCAGAGAGAACTCTTTAGACCTTAGAAGATATATTGAGAGCTTGAATTTTGGATATGAAAGGCTTATGGGATGAGCATGTATTCATGATTGAGTTGGCTTATAATAATAGATATCAGGATAGTGTTCAGATGGCACCTTACGAAGCATTGTATGGTAGAAGATGCTGATCAATCATTAGGAGGATGTTGGTGAGCGAAGATTATTGGGACCTGAACTTGTACAACAAGCAGTAAGAAGATTCAGTTAATCAAGGAATGACTTCAAGCAGCCTAAAGTAGGCAAAAAAGTTATGCAAATGTTTAAAGACGAAAGTTAGAGATCTAAGTCGAGGAGCATGTGTTTCTTAAAGTATCTTCTTTAAAGAGAATTTTGAGATTTGGTATTCGGGGCAAGTTGAAACCCATATATATTGGTCCATTTGAGATTTTGGAAGGAATTTATGAGTTAGCCCATCAAATTGCCTTACCACCTTCACTTGCTAGAGTGCACAATGTTTTCCATTTTAAAGAAATATATTCCAGATCCAAATTATGCTATGGAACTTGATGTTAGATGTGTGTCCTAGAAGCCAGATTGGTCAACACTTGTAAAATACTTTTTATGGGCAATTTTGTAATTTTGACTTAAAATTAATAAAAAAGATTATTTTTTATCACATTGTGTAATTAAGGTGTCTGTGATATATCCATTGAGTTAATAGGCATGATATCACATTTTCAAGAGTTGAGAATTTAAGGCATGTGTTATCTAATTAACTCATAAACCTCTCCCGATTGTAGGATTATCACGAGGATGGTGATCGATCCGAAAGATTGGTATACGATCACTTTCTTAGGATTGATGAATCTTGAGTCTATGGTGTGGAGATATCAGAGCGAAAGTATAGATACTTGTTGAGAACAAGGGCACTGAGTGTGACCACCTCGAGTAGTCATAAGTCTACCTTCTCGTCGATGACTAGCTTAATGCTGCAGTTATGTGTCTGATTCTTTGATCTGAGGTGCATCGGCAGTTCATCTTGAGTATGTTATAGTTTGACTACACCATAACTCTGTCTCCTAACCTTTCGGAATCCTGAGGTATATGTTGGCTATAGCATGTTCATTGTAGGAATTGGATTGCACTAATAGGGGATCTATCAACCTCGATAGAGTAGTCCTATGATGATCATAAGATCGAGTCCTTAAGCCCATGGCCATGGCTGTATGAAATAATAGAAAAGAGTTTCTATTAGGGTTTCACATCGGACTTGAATCGAATGATTCACTCATATGATGGGTGTTAGGTCCGACGAGTTTACCTTGACCTTGATCCTATTGGGGCTCATGATAGAGGAACCCAATCACACAGGTAGCTGCATCGAGAGGTTCGTATTTGGTTCTGATGGGTTGCCACCATATATTGCTAGGTGTTACTGATGGATTTTGGGACCAATTAGTATTGTCTTGATGATCGACAATTTTAATTGGATGAATCAGAAGAGTTCTGGTCCATCGAAAGATGTTTCGATGATGGAGATTGCGACATATCCCATTATCATACAGAACTGAACCTAACTGGATCACACAAACAAGGATTTAGATCTGGATGTCATCAATTGGGCTAACCTAGTTCGATTGATTTGGATTAGATCCAATTAGGTTCAAGAAAATCATGCTAGCACACGATTGGACTTGACTTTCTCCTTCTGTCGTCTTTTTGGTTCGTCTTGATTGAGTTAAATTGGATTTGGCTCATTCGAAAATCCTATATGGATTTGTCCTGGTCTGACTGGATCTTGTCTAGGTCAGATCAGCCCTTGTCTTGGTCCTAGGTGGAGGGCACAAGGACAAGACCCGATCTTGCAAGAATTGAAGGGGCGTGCGCCTCTTGGAGATTTTGTAGGGGCACGCGCCCCCAGATGGTTTGTGAAGGGAGAGAGAGGGCGCACGCCCCCTTTTGGCGTGCGCCCTTAGTGGATAGAGCCTTGGGGTGTTGAAATTCAAAGAGTTTGAATGTTTTAAGGAAGTTTGAAAAGTTCAAACTCCTTTGAGATTTGATCTCTGCACCACCCAATCCCCGATCCAAATGAATGGTGCCATTTCTCTCCAATTTTGTACGACAAAATAAGAGAGAATTCTGATGTTGGCATGGGATTAAGGGAAGAGTCCTTTTGCTTTAAGCAAATCGGTTGCTTAAAGCCCTAGGACTCCAAGGTTGCACCTAGTCTGTAAATAGATGTGCTGCGCCTTAGGTTTTCGCATTGCAATTAATCCACGGCGAAGCCCTGCCCCTCTCTCCATCTCCACGCCCCCTCTTTCTAATCCTCTCCCTCTTCTCTATGCCCAAGGTGTTGGGCAAAACAGCAAGCAAAGATTGAGATCCTGTGGCTGTGAAGAATAAGTAGAGACGATCTTGTTCGTGAGACGGACACAGTGCTGCCGAAGATCAGATCTGAGGCGCCATAGATTGATATCAAATCTGATATTTTGAGATCAGATCTAGAAGGAGACCTTCAGATCCGACCTGAGTGGACTCCGGTAGAGGCCGAGCGCATGTGCAGCTAGCATCGGAACCTCGAAGCTTCGTCAGATCATCGTTGCGGGTAAACCATTTACCCGATCAGTTAACATGAGATGTTACTAATTTAATTTTAATTTTATTTTGCTATCAGATCAATCTAATCAGATATGAAAACTCTCAGATTTGATCGGATGATTAGAGAAAATTTTTGAAAATTCCGCTTCAAATATGATCCGATCAGATCGATCTTGCAGCCTAGGATAGTGATTCCTTCACTTAAGCCTTTGCAAGTTCGAAAGGATTTATCATATAAAGAATATTTTGTGTGGATAGTGGACCATAAAGATCAAGTACTAGGATGCCGTGTTATTCCTTATGTCGAAGTGCAATGGAGTCGTCACATAGAAAGAGAAGCTGCCTAGAATCTGGAGGATGAAATGAAGTAGAAATATCTGCAGCTCTTCGAAAGCATAGGTAAGAAATTTCAAGGATGAATTTTTTTTTTTTTTTTGGAGGTTGGGGGGTGGGGGGCAGAATGTAGTACCTAGATCCTAACCTAGCCCAAATAAAAAAAGTGGGAAAAGCATTGCACATGCTGGAAAATACGATAGAGGAAGGAACTCCCGGACTTCTCTTCCTTGCCTTCTTCTCCAGCTGAAAGGAGTCCTAATCTGATTGCGATTCAAGTTATTTGTGATCTCTTATTCTTCTCCTAGCCTCTATTTAAGGGATTGAACACTCCTTTGAAGTAAGTCACCCCACAATCGTGTCTTTTCCTCCCATTTTTCTCTAGGAATCATGGATCGAATTCAGTTTTCTCGTTGGAAGAAAGGTAAAGGTACCCTAAAATCCTAGCTAACCTCTCTCCATTGTTCTTAACCCTAGACCTTTGATTCTTGCTGGCCATCACTGGATTTTCTTGAAAAAACAAAGATTTTGAATTTTTTCCTGTTTTTCCATGATTTTCTTGATTTTCTTCACTGTTGTTCGTTGCTGTCTATCACCGGACCAGGGTCCTTCGGTCATATCATCCTAGTCTGCTCTTCCCACTGTGGGTACCACTGGCTGGGGGACCTCCCTTGCTTTGGAAAAATAAGGGGATCAATGGTTCCCCTGTTCCACCAAAAAGGAGAGGAAGGAAGAAAAAAAAGAAAGAAAGAAGACAGAAAACAGAAAAGAAAAAGAAAAGGAAAGCAAGAAAGAGGATTTTCTCTCTTCTCTCTCTAGTCTCTTTATCTGTCTACTTTCTCCCTAGTTTCTCTCTCTATGAATTTTCTTTCTAGATTATTTCTCTCTTTAAAGTCTCTCTCTATCTTGCCTATTGTCTTACGCAATTGTGTTTCTATCTTGGGATTGGTGAATCTAGAGGATCCATTTTTCAGGGTTTCTTAGTATAATTCTAGCCTAACCCTATTTTGGGGAACCTAATCTATGAGGCACACCTAATGTTCAGTTTAATCCTTTGTGGGGTTTTACTCTAGGGTTTTATTTTTGATTAGTTATGAATTAAAATTAATGCAAGAATATATTTTTGAATAATAAGGTCTAAAGGATCCACTGAGGATTGATTAAGTCTGTTTACTCATTATTTTTGCACAGATAAGTAATAAATCATCTTTTTGAGATATTTTATTTAAATAATTTTATTTTGAAAGCAAATAATTAGTTTTTCTTTTGCACGTGGTTTGTGAAGTTGTATTAAAATGGAGAATAATTTGCAAATTTGAGATTATTTTTGGAAAATTGTGATTCATTGATCTGTTATGAAAATGCAAATTATTGACCGGATTGTGTTGCATATGTTATCTTGTAAAAGTATTTTCATATATGTCGGATTTGAGCTCTTAGCCTTACTATGTTCGGTGGATCTTGCCAATGGAAGTTATGCATTGGTGTTCAATGGATCCTGTCAATGGGGGTTATAATTATATTGGTATTCAGTGGACCCTACCAATGGGGTTTATGCATTGGTATTCAGTGGATCATAGTATTGTACCAATGGGGATTATGCATCAGTGTTCAGTGGACCCTGCCAATGGGGGTTATACATTGGTATTCAGTGGATCATAGTATCGTGCTAATGGGGATTATGCATTGGTGTGCCAATGGGGGTTATACATGGGTATTTAATGGACCCTATCAATGGAGCTTATTATTATATATATATAGGGTATAAATGTGGCCATAGTCAAAGATTGAGCTTTGGCCCCATTATAGGGTATAAATGTGGCCATAGTCAAAGATTGTTGAGTTATATGTGATTTGTTTCGAATCGTGTTTATGATTATATACATATATTTGAAAGAATTTGATTTGTATAAATTAGCATGAAATATGTTCTTATATTTATTCATGGAGTTTGTTTTTGAATATAATATCTTATGATAATATCTGAAATATCTAGTTGAGATATTCATTACTTATTGGGCTATCGAGCTCATTCTCTCATTTATTTTCAGATACTTAATTGCGGATGTGGGTATTACTTAGGAGTGAGATTAGAGGAGAAATTTGTCACTATCAACATCATTGGACTTAGATCTATCATTGTCATTATTTTAATTTTCAGTGGAGATTTATTTGATGTAAGACTTTTAAATTTGGTTATTCATTAGATTGGTTAATTAATTGAATTTCAATTTGTAATTGTTTAAATTAATTCCACTGTGATGCATTGATATCGTATTTAGAATGCTTTGTATACTTGTGGAAAGAGTTTTCTACGAGTATGCAGTGGTTTTCACAACCCTTGTTGTTTTGAATTGGGAGCATAACAAGTAGTCTGTTACAACATTGCTTTGTTCTACATAACTTTTTTTTTTTGTTTTTTTGATTGACATAAGGTCTTGGAGAAATCTTGATTTGAATAACCATTTATTCTTTGACTATTTCCTTTTCTTTAAATGATAAATGATCCCAAAGGAATAGGTGCGGAAGCCATGTGTCTGAAACCAGATCTAATCTACGGGATCATTGGTTTATGCATTCCTTTTAGTCTTGACTTTAGGCATATTTTTTTTTTCACAGTCTTTGTTTTGAGAACTGCCCAAAGTTCTGACTAAAACAACAAAAGAAAAATGAAACGGTTTTTTGGTCTCTCAATTGAAGTAACGAGGCACCAATGTCAAAATCAGGTGAAGGATGGGACTTGAACCCAAGTCAGTGGTATCATATTCAAAATCCTTTTTGAAAATTGAATTTCAAAGACATCTTAGTGATATTGGAACTAATTCTCTGAATATTGTTTTCCGGAGAGGCATTATGTTGATAAGGATATACTTTGAGGCTTCATTCAAGGTTAGCTGAGTTTTCCAACCTGTACTTTGATGCTTCACAGATTCTGGTTAATAAGGTTAGACATGACTGAGATTCATTTTTGAGGCAACATATTTATAGTCATTATAAGATTGCTGATTTTTATATCGAAAGGTCCAAACTCTGAGGATTTAATTTTGGCATTTATTCTTTTTTCATTTATTGTATTTTCAATTTCTTTGAATCATATAGAAGCCTTCAGAATCTGAACTGCAATGAATATGTCTGTCAGTTATGCATTTTAGCTTGCTTTTGGCTTGTTTTTGTTCTGTTGACTTATTGGTTGAATGCTTTAATTTGCTTTCATGTAGACTTGCATATTTTTGTGTGTGCAATCAGATATGTACATACAACTTGCTGATTCAGTATTTTGGAAATCAGAATGGCAATGATTTTTCCTTTCTGGCTTTTGCTATGTTTAGGCTGTTGATGCTGATTCCATTTTGAACCTGAGGAGCGAGCTTGGACACCAGCTAGCTATTAAGAGCCACAGTCTAAAATTGAGGTCAGCTTCTATTCTTTGATTCGCTGTTTTCCTAGTCAAATTAAGCTTGTTTTAGTTCAAATTAATCTTGTCCCAGACCATTTTGCTTGTTTGTTTGTTTGTTTCTTTCATTCTTTGTTTTTTTTTTTAATAAAAAATGCACTCAACTCGGAGAGCAGGTTAGCATCTTTGAGTTCCCAGCATCCTTAATTTCCTCAGCACTTTAATAGAACTCAGACTCCAACATTCTTGGATCCTTAATTTTGGCATCCACGTAATTGTTAGGCTCTGGAAGCTAATGATTTGCCATGCGTTACATGCATTAGTTTAATAAATCAATCTTGTTAGTTTAGTTGAGTGTAGGGAGAGACCCATTTTAAGGTTTAATCTATGACTGACTGACATGATACCAAATAGTTGGGTCTTTGTAGTGGGTGTATCAGCTTTGTAAAAGGCTAAAAAAAAATGAAAGAAGTGTTATACAAGTGTTTCCCATTTAGATCTTGGGATATATATGTTGTGGATTATGCCTGAAGTACGGTAAAGAAACCAAGGTCATCCAAATCCACTGAAGAATTGTGAGGGAGTTATTTGGCTTGGATTAGTTGGAGGAGATCAGTTATGCCACCATAAGGTTCCATTGGATTGATTTGATAGGGTGTGAAAAGCGAGTGATTTACTTAGGAGAGAGAGGGATATAATTCTCTTAGATAAAGAAGGGGAAAATTAGAGAAGCACAAAAGGAAAAATAGTTCAATCGAGAAATGTGATGAAGGATTCAAAATATACGAGGGACTTTTAGAGAGGAAGTAGAGATTAATGTGAAAGGTCTGATATTGTCTGAAGAAGCTGGTTGATTGGTTTCTAAAGATGCATTCATTGGAACATTGCCTTATTTTATCTTCTTGGTGCTTCTCTTGGTGCAATGATGTGACTTTACAGTTTCTTTTGTATTCATCTACTACTCTATAATTGGAAAATGCTTAGTAGTTGGCCTCTCCTGTCAGTAGACTCCCCATCAAAGAGAAGCTGCATTCCAAGAGATCAAAAGGAAACACGTATCTGCTCCTTTAGTTAGAGTCTAGAATGTCTATCAAAACAAAAGTCTCAGTTGAGAAATAAAATGTTATGTTTTGAAAAAAATTATATATTCAAAAGCTCTTTTAAAGAGAGAGGAATCTCTACAGTAGCTTCTTTTCTTTCTTGAAAATTTGAAACTTCTTAATCTCAACTCAACTGATTTTCTCTATTGAACATTTTAACTCTCTTTGTGATGGATGCACCTGTCATCCAAGGGAAAATTAAAAAGCGATGCCCCTTAATCCTGCCCATGATCATGTTTCAACATTTTTTTAGAGGAATTTTAGTCACCCAAGCATGCACAGGCATTGCCTGTTCTGGATTCTATTATCTAACATGTGAGAATGATTAAAGTCAACGAAACTATGGAGAAAAAAAGAAGGGAAGGAGAAGATGGAAAAGTTGGTGCTATCTCATGCAGTTTTAGTATGACTTGGTTTTGCTAATAATGGTAAGAAGTGGAGGATAAAAATAAACAAGGGTGTATCCTATTGATACAGCAACATTCAATTGGATGCATAATGAACCATGGGCCATGAGTCACTTGTATTGGTTAAGCATACACATACGCTTCGATAGACCAAACATGTCACATTACAATCCATCAAGATTTCCGTTAAAACTAATTTGTGTAGTTTCTTGTGTGAAGGTTAGAGCATATAAACTTACTAGATACTACTAAAGTCCTGGCAGGATGTCCCGTGGGACATTGGGATGGGGTACCATCCCAAGTGTCGGGATAGGACCGTCCCGCCATTGTCTCAGCATCTTGTTTGGCACATCTTGGGACATATCCTGTCCCAAGTGTCAGGATAGTGCAGGATAGGATGTTGGCACAGATGAATTTTCTCCTTAAGAGTTTGAACTGTTCAAACTTTTTTTGACCTATTCAAACTCATTTGAATAAGTAACCTCCTTATCTTATCCACAAGGGGCGCACGCCAAGGAGGGGCGTGCGCCCTTCTCTCTCTTTAGAAATACCTGGGCACGCGCCCTAAGAAAGACTCCAGGGGGTGCGCACCTCCTTTCTTGCAAAGATAGAGTCAAAATGGCCCTTGTCCTGGTCCTCATCATATGAGACCAGGATAAGCCCTGATCTGACCAGGACAAGGTCCAGCCAGACCAGGATAAACCCATACAAGGTTCTTGGACGAGCCAAATCAAATTTGACCGAGTCCAGACCAACTAGGAAGTCCATAGAAGGAGAAAGTTAGGTTCAATCATGTGCTAGCATGATTTTCTTGAACCTAATTGGATCTAATCCAAGTCAATCAGACCATGTTAGCCCAATTAATGATATCTAGACCCAAACCCTTGTTTGTATAATCTAGTTAGGTTCAATTCTGTATGGTAATGGGACATGTCACAATCTCCATCGACATCATCGAAATATCTTTTGATGGATCCGAATTCTTTCTGATTTGTCTAGTTAGAATCGTTGATCATCAAGATAATTCTAATTGATCCCAAAATCCACCAGTGACACCTAGCAGTATGTGGCAACCCATCAGAATCAAATACGAATCTTTCGGTGCAGCCAACTATGTGATTGGTTTCTTCTATCATGAGCTCCGATGGGATCTAGGTCAAGGTGAACTCATCAGACCAAACACTTATATGATTGAATCATTTGATTTGAGTCCGATGTGAAATCCTAATAGAAACTCCTTTCTATTATTTCACGCTGCCATGGCCATGGACTTTAGGACTCAATCTCATGATCATCATAAGATTACTACTCCATCGAGGTAGATAGATCCCATCTTGATGCGATCCAATTCCTACAATAAATATGCTATAGCCAACATATACCTCAGGGTTCCAAATGGCTAGGAGATCAAGTTATGGTGTAGTCAAACTATAACACATTAAAGGTGAACTGCAGATGCACCTCAGGTCAGAGAATCAGACACAATTGCAGCATTGAGCTAGTCATCGATGAAAAGGTAGACTCCCTTATGACTGCTCGAGGTGGTTACGCTCAGTGCCCTTATGTTGCCCGGAGGTAGCAACCCAAGGGGGGGTGAATTGGGTTCTTATAAAATTTTAACCAAATTTGAGCTCTAAATAAGTATGCGTAATAATTTGAGCTAACTTAAATGTAAATAGAGTACATGCAATATAGCAGCGAAAATATGTTATAAAGATTGCAATTTAAGAATTAAAACTATGCAAGCAAGTCTTGAATGCAAGAAAGATAAACTAGACAAAGCACAACACAAATACATAAGAAATTTATATTGGTTTGGTGCAATCCACACTTACGTCCACTCCCCAAGCTCTTCTTGGGAATTCTACTATAATATCTTTGATTACAGTGTGTTTGTTTTTTCGGGCTCATAAACAAACCCAGTTGGGTTTTCGAGATCACCAACCAAAATCTTACATCAACAGTTTTTCGGGCTCACTATCAACCCAGTTGGTTTTTCGGGCTTACCAACCAAAACCTATACAGTCCAATTTTGGGCTTGGATGGGCCTAATCTCCATGTTTCTTTTCCTCAAAGAAATTTGTAAAGAAAACAAAATACACGATATAAATTTCAGCACAAATGAAAAATAAAAAGATGAACTCTTATAAGCCCGAAGAAGTTGCCGATCAATTGCACAAAGGATGCTTTAACTTCTCTTGAATAATGCTTTTGAGGATGAGGATGAAGTTGGAGATGATTCCTCTTTGAAAGCTCTTAATTCTGTGCACTAATTCCTCTCTTTTCTTTCTTTCCAATGGTATTCAATAAACCTCACTCAATCTAATGATTTTCTCTTTTTAATCCACTTTCCTCCTTTTTCAATTGATTCTCTAGCCTTTAAAAAGCTTAGAAGTGGCTGGAGAAAGAGTTTTGGCCGTTGAAAGGGTTGACATAGCCATTAGAGTGAAAAACTAGCCGTTTGAAGTAGTGCAGAGAACTAGCCGTTAGTGCTGTCAGAAATTCGGTAGTCGACTCCCTAGATTCTTGAGTCGACTTTAGTCGTAGAGCAAAAAATCCAATATTTTGTATCTTCTATGCTGTGCCAATTTTGCATGCCGGAGTCGACTCTTAGATTTCGTGAGTCGACTGTAGTTGCAGGGTGAAATATTCATCGTTCTGTTCTTGGACTGGTGCCCTCCTGAGATATGAGTTGGCTCTTCAGTGAGTTGACTCCAGCGAGAGGATCCAAAATAAAGTCTTTTGTTTTTGAGTCTGGTGCCTGTCCAAGTCCTTGAGTTGGCTCCTATTTTTCTTGAGTCGATCCTCAATGAGTCAACTCTTGAGTCGTAGTCTGTGTCAAGTGCTGAAACTATGCCAAATTTAACTTTCAACTTCTCTTGAGTTCGTTCATGACCCAGTATACTTTGAAAAATATTTGGCTTGACCACTTTTGCTCTTCTTTTTTGGTTCTTTCAATCAAAAGCATGGACTCTCCCCTTTTTGAATGAATATGACTCTTTAATCAAATTTTCAAATATGCACTTTTAAGCTTAAAGAGGAATAGAGCTTATCAAAGATTTGAATAGTGAAATCAAGCATAACATTTAATTCAAAATTTATTCTCTCTTTTTCTTAAAAAATTCAGTCAATTAATTTCGAAAAAAGTATGTATCGAGTATGTATCGAGCAAAGTAAAATAAATAGTATCAAAGCAAATGATAGTCACATTTTCAAATTCATTGTTTTGAGTAAAAATTGCTTCAATACAAATAATTCATAAGGATTTTGCAATGCACATCAGAAATTTAGTATCAAATTCGAATTTTCAAATGAGTTTCAAGATTAAGTTTAGAAATTCATTTCTTGGAGTAAGAATGTGTTTCTAATTCAATTTAACTCCGATCATTCGTCAAGAATGATTATGCAAATCGTGTTTAAAAGGTTGGCACATGAAAAGTTTAGTATCATATTTATTAATGAGCTTCAAATTAGAAGAATGTATCAAAATTAATTTGTTTGGAGTAAGAATATGTTTCAAACTCATTTTCACTCTAAATAGTTATCAAAAATGATTTGGCAATCAAAAGCATGTAAATCAAATGGAATAAACACATGAAGGCACAAGTTGAGAAAACTATAAGGCATTTGATGGAAAGTTTAAAATACAATAAAGCTCAAAATAAGGTAATTGATTGAGAATTTTTGATCAAAATTTTATTAATATTTTCAATCAAATTAATTTTAATTAACTTAATTTTCAGCCAACGTCTTTCCTCTAGAAACTTTATTACATGATATTTTCTTTCCCTCAATTTTATAATTATTGTTGAATAAGTTTTAACATTTAAACTTTTTCTCCCCGTTTTTCTTTCAAGTTA
The DNA here is from genome assembly GCA_006176705.1 of Cocos nucifera. Taxonomy (NCBI): domain Eukaryota; kingdom Viridiplantae; phylum Streptophyta; class Magnoliopsida; order Arecales; family Arecaceae; genus Cocos; species Cocos nucifera. The sequence goes on from QRFJ01003858.1 coordinate 169,993, forward strand.
AGCACCTTTAGTTGATACCACATTAATCTTTAATTAATATCAATTTAGTAATTAATTCATTTTAAATGAATTCTCTTTCTTTTGCAAATAAAGGCATTTTCAATTAAATAGTCTTTTAAGATCAAATTATTTTCTTAAGTGTTTTCTTCTTCTATTGCATATATTTAAAATAAGCATATTGAATTTCAAACAATCAACCATCAATCAAACAATCAATCATAATCATGACACCGTGAATTTTTTTTTATGAAAATTTTGCTTTCATTGATTTTAAAATAGAATATTTACAATAGGATGTCTATAATCATGACAATATTAAAATGATCAATTGATGTAAAGTATTTTTGAAATATTAATTGATCATTAGAAATAATGACACAATCAAATCAATCAAAGTATGAATTGATAAGTCAAAAAAACATATAAATGCTTAAATCAAAGATGAGCAAATAATCAAGCAATATAAGTGATTTCTTTTCAAGTTTAAAAATTATTTCTTTCAGCACAACTCAACCAAAATCAGAATAAGATTGAGTTCAAGAAGTATTTCTCCCTCATTTAGAAAATACAATTTCAATAGTGTATTTTCTTTTTCTCAAAACCATAGATTCAAAAGAAAATGTTTCTCAAATTTAGTTAAGAAATAGCTTTAAGCTTTAAAAATCCAAGATAGATAGTTACTTTGAAAACTAGGAATTCATATATATCATAAGAGATTTGTTTAAATTTTTTGTTTTTGAAAAACATCTCTTCCTTTTTTGAAGCAGTATCAATCAATTTGAAGCATAAAGATACCAATATTATAATTTATTCAAGGTATAATGTCAAAAATATATTCACGCAAACCAGATTGGATATTTTCTTCTTTTTGTCAAAGATAAAGCAATAGAATACAAGACAATAATGATAAATCATAGGAAGATATTTTGTTTAAACTCAGGTCTTCCTTTTCTTAAGAAATATCAATTAATTAAGTCTAGAAAAGGTATGAAATTCTTGATTTTGTCTCAAATGATATCATATAAGCCATGCAAAATCAGATTTGAGACAACTTTTTTTTTGCCAAAAGATGACACGATGAAATTCAAGGTAGAAATAGAATTTTTGATACGTATTATGATACCAAATGAACTAAAATTCAGATCAAACAATAATTTTCTTGAAAATTTGATATCACTAAAATATTAGAGTAAATTAATTTAAAAATTTATCTATTGAAAGTAAGTTGTACTTGATATCAATTTTTCAAATCAAAGCCAATTTTGAAATTCTATTTGATATAATTATAAAAATAATTATTTCTATATTAATTTTAGATACTAATTATTTGAAAATCAATCTGAATAATTTGTTTGAAAGTTTTCATGATAATAATAGAATTAAAATTCAGACCAATTATTGATTTTCTTAAAAGTTTGATGTTACTTAAAGATCATGAAAAATCAATTTGAATTGCTATTAGCAAATTATTCAAGTTAAGAGATTTTCAGTTATCCTAAAATAAATCATTTCATCCTTTTTCTTTAAAAATATTAAATAATTTCTAAGTTTCAAAAATAGTTTATCTTTAATATTTCAATGATGCTTTCGATGCCAGAAATTTTAATCTTTTTAATTTTCTCTCATTCTCTTTTAATTTAATTAATCATTAATATCTTTCCCTTAGTTTTATAGAATGAGCACACATTGAATCAATTAAATAAGCATGGAAATCAAACAAATAACATCATCAAACATGCTCAATTTTTAAAAAGACTAGATCAACACTTCAAGGAGTTTCAACTCAAGGTAGTTTGATCAATTTAGATAAATATTGATATGCAAACAAGTTGAGAATCAAAGATAATATTCAAATCAAATTTTAGAATAAAAAATTTGGTCAATTGGATTAAGATAATCAAGAGTATCAAGAGGAAAGAAATCTAGATGTAGGCTCAATATTTTTTGTTTCAACAAGGGAAGTTTTGAATCCTTAAGATAAAACTAAGATGCAGTGCAACATCAAGCACTTGAGTTTTATGAATAGATGTTTTATCTTCAAATACCTAGATCATGCAAAAATTTTGAGTAAATTTGATAATTTAGCATCTTATAGGGAATATCAAAAATTAGTTTCTCTTATAGATTTAGCAATTAAAATATTTAAATTCAATTAAGTATTTTTTAATTTAAATTCATCAATTGCAAAATTGATATTGAGAGGCTTAAAATATCATGCTGAATTTTTAAGATAAAATCATTTCATTCATAACATGATATATAGAAGAGAGCATATTAATTTAAAAATCAAAACATTCAAATTATTGCAAGAATCAAAATCAATCATACTTATCAAAATATGAAAGAAATTATCATATGCATATATATTAACAAATCATTAACGTCAATACGTTCAATAAAATAATTATTGATGGCATGATGTAAGAAAGATCTAAAGTTTACCAAGCATCATCATCCATTCTAGCTCATTTCCAAGGTATCCTTTCACAATAGTTCTCTTTTCATTCCATTGGATCCTTGGAGTACCTGCAAGATCATTTACTAACTTTCGGTACCTAAGCCAACTTGGGTCCTTGGAGGTTAGAGCTCATGGTTCCTTTTGGAATCCAAATTTGTTTAAAAAAAGTTTGACCATTTTTTTTAATGCTGCATTCAAAAATTTTATGGCCAACTTTATTACATTTAAAATACTTGATTGAAGGATTTTCAAATGAAGCTTTTGTAGGCATGTTTTTGATAAATTTTTGTTTTCTTAATGAATTATAGCCAATTTAATTTTTATCAAAAACAGTCCTTTGATTGTTTAATATAGCTTGAAGTTTTGGATATCCAATTGTAAACTTTTCAATCATGGACTTCAAGCTTTCAATCTCTCTCTTTAGTTTGATATTTCTTCCAAAAGAGATTTTTCAGATTTACTATTTTCTTAAGCAGAAAATTTTAGTTTAAGTTCTTCTTTCAACTTAAGATTTTCTTCAATCATAGATTTTTCAGACTTTGAAAGTTTTCCTTTTTCTTTAACTAAGGATTTTTCAGATTTTGCAAGATTTTTCTTTTCCTTAGTTAAAGCTTCTATTTGTTTCTAGAATTTTTCTTTTTTTTGACTATGTTTTCTATATTTTTCAAATGATCTTTTTCATTCAAGATTTTGAATTTCTCTTCAGCCAAAGAAAAATTAGATTTTCTAAGCTCTTTATTTTGTTGCTTTGTTCTTTTGTGTTCATCCATTAACTCATTCGAAACTTCATATAATTCATCAAAAGAAAATTCAGAGGAGTGTTCATACTGTACCTCATCATTTTGAGCCATGAGACAATGACTTGTTATACCTTCCTCCTCTTTCTTATTTTTTTCTTTGCCTTGCTCCCCCTTAACCAATGTTTTCTTTTTCTTTTGTTTTCTTTTTTTTTCTTTTCATCCTCATGAGCCACGAGGCATAGATTGGGGTGAGTTTTTTTATCTTCTTGGAAGCTTGATGTTTCTTCTTGATTTGCTCCCTAAAAAAATATTTTCAATTATTCCCAAACTTGTCTTGCTGAAATACAAGAAGAAATCAAGTTAAATTCTTTGAAGTCCAAAGAGCAATAAAACAAGTTCATAGCCTTAGCATTTAGTTGGATTGTTTCTTTATCAACAATCAATGTATTGTGTGTATGGGGGCTATTGACAATAATTCTTCATAAATTATAGTCATGTGCTTGTATAAATATTTTCATCCTAGCCTTCCAATAATTATAACTAGATCCATTAAGCATTGGGGTCTGTTTATGGAATGGTCTTCATTAAAAATGGATTCCATTTGGGTTGCCAAGATCTTTGGCTCTTGACCGATAGGTCAACAACTAATAATAGAGCACCTACTCTGATACCACTTGTTGTCCAAAGGTAGTAACCCAAGAGGGGGGGGGTAAATTGGGTTCTTATAAAATTTTAACCAAATTTGAGCTCTAAATAAGTATATGCAATAATTCGAGCTAACTTAAGTGTAAATTGAAGGAAAAAACTAGTTTTTCTTACTGCAAAATCTATTTGATCGGATCAGATTTGCAACGAAATATTTTAAAATTTTTTCTACGATCCGATCAAATCTGAGAGTTCTCAGATCTGATTAGATTGATCTAAAATTAGAAGCAAAAATAAATTAAAACAGTGATAACAATTATCACCTGATCGGGTAAATCGTTTACCCACCGTGATGATCTGATATGAGGTTCTGATTGAGCCGTGCACGCGTCCGGCCTCTACTGGTATCCACTTGGGTCAGATCTGGAAGTCTCCTAGATTTGATCTTAAAAGACCAGATCTGGAATCAATCGCGGATGCCTTCGAACCGATCTTCGACGGCAGCATGTTCGTCTTTCGATGCGGGAACTAATCGCGTAGCTTTGCAGGATCAAAGGCCACCACTTGATCTCTAATTTTTGCCCACTCCTTGGGCATGGAAGAGGAAGAGGAGATCTGGAAGAGGGGCGTGGAGATGGAGATTTTGGCAGGGCTTCGCCGCATAGAAACTGTGGTGATGAAACAACTAGCACAGGGCCCTTTTTATAGACCTAGTGCCACCCTGGAGTCCTTGAGCTTTAAGCAACTGAATTGCTTAAAATAGGACTCCCAATTTGATCTCCATGCCCCACACCCTTTTTCTCAGAATTTTGTCACACAAAATCCAGAAATTTGGCATGGAGATGGATGGATTAAGTTGAGTTGGCGCAAGGAATTAATCTCCAAAGAGTTTGATTCAAAATCAAATGTTTGACCCATTCAAATCCCATTTGAATGGGACTCTCTCTCCCTTATCTTATCCATGTGGGGCGCACGACCAAGGGGGGACATGCGCCCATCTCCTCTTCACTGAATGCCTGGGGGCGCGTGCCCCTAGAAAATCTCCAGGGGGTGCACGCCCCCTTATCCTTTAATTCCTCCATACGGGTCAACCTTTGACTCTTGTCTTATTCCTATCTTATGGGATTTAAGACAAGCGGTTTTCAAGTCCCATCTAATGGAATTAGGACAAGTCCTGATCACGAGAGGACTAGGTTTAGTTAGATCAAGACAAATCCATACAGGATATTCGGGAGAGCCTTATCCAAATTTTATCTCATGATTTTATGATAAGTCCTAATCTTGTTAAGACAACCCTTGTCCTGTTCCCATCTTATGGGATTTAGGACAAGCCTTGATCAAGCCACGACAAGGTCTAGTCAGATCAAGACAAATCCACATAGAGTTCCCGGATAAGTCATGTCCAAATTCATCTCATGATTTTATGACAAGCCCTGATCTCATTAGGACAAGCCTTGTTTTGACCAGGACAAGCTTGTTCTAACTAGGACAAGCTATAGTCAGATTAGGACAAACCCATACAAGGCTTTCGGATGAGCCAAATCTAATTTGGCTCAGTCGAGATGAACCAGAAAGACCACAGAAGGAGAAGTTGGGCTCAATCATGTGCTAGCACAATTTTCTTAAACCTAATCGGATCTAATCCAAATCAATCGAACTAGGTTAGTCCAATTGATGACATTCAGATCTAAACCCTTGTTTGTATGATCCAGCTAGGTTCACTTCTGTATGGTAATGGGATATATTGTGATCTCCATCATCGAGATCTTGAAACATCTTTCGATGCTCTCCTGATTCATCTAATTAGAATCGTTGATGATCAAGATAATTCTAATTAATCCCAAAATCCACCAGTGACACCTAGCAGGTATATGGTGGCAATCCATCAGAACCGAATAGCGAACCTCTCGGTGTAGCTATCTGTGTGATTGGGTTCTTCTATCATGAGTTCTGACAGGATCAGAGTTAAGGTGAACCCGTCAAACCCAACACCTATCATATGAATGAATCATTCGATTCAAGTTCGATGTGAATCCTAATAGAAACTCCTTTCTATTATTTCACACTACCATGGCCATGGGTTTGAGGACTTGATCTTATGATCATCGTAGGACCACTCCTTTATCGAGGTTGATAGATCCCTTCTTGATGTGATCCAGTTTCTACAATGAACATGCTATAGCCAACATACACCTTAGGATTTTGAATGGCTAGGAGACCTAGTTATGGTATAGTCAAACTATAACACCCTCAAGGTGAACTGCCGATGCACCTCAGGTCAAAGAACCAGATACGTTGCAGCATCGAGCTAGTCATCAACGAGAAGGTAGACTCCCTTATGACTGCTCGAGGTGGTCATGCTCAGTGCTCTAGTTCTCAACGAGTATCTATACTCTCGCTTCGGTGTCTCCATATTGTAGACTCAAGACTCATTTATCCTAGGAAAGCAATCGTATACCAATCATCTGGATCGATCGCTATCCTCGTGATGATCCTACGATTGGGAGAAGTTTGAGTTAATTATGATAACATATGCCTTAAATTCTCAACTCTTGAGAATATGTGTTATCATGCCTATTAACTCAAAGGATGTATCACAGACACTTTAATATACAATGTGATAGAATAATTAACCTATTTATTAATTTTAAGTCAAAATTATGAAAATGCCCCTAGAAAGTATTTTATAAATGTCGGTCAATCTAGCTTCTAGGGCACACATCTAATATACTCCCACTTGACCTAAAGCCAATTGGCTATAAATCTAAGTTACATCTTCTCAAGGTGGGCTTTGATCTTCTACTGGCTTAAAGGCTTCGTTAGTGGGTCAACCGCTTTGTCTGTGGTGTCGACTCTCTTAACCTCGATGTATCCTTTTCGAGGTAATCGTGGATATGGTGGAAACTGCTATCATTGTCTGCTTAGAACTTTTTCAGCTTACAACACCACCACTGTACACAAACAGACTCCCAGATGTCGACTTTCGATCATTTATGTCAGATATAAAATCTGAGTCTGTATACTCTTGGACCTAGAGTTCTCCATGCTGAACCTCTTCAGCACCTCCTTTATGTCCATATTCTGTGAGAGACCCAATATCCTCATTGGTCTATCTTTATAGACCTTAATTTCCAAAATGTGGGATGCTTCTTCTAGGTCTTTCATAAAAAACTCCTTAGATAACCATACTTAGATTGAGGTCAACATGAGAATATCATTCCCGATCAGAAGAATGTCATCCACGTACAGTACGAGAAAGACAACAGCACTCTCACTGACCAATTTGAACACGGCTCTTCGTTATTGATGAAACCAAATAATTTGATTATATCATTGAAACGACCATTCTAACTTCGAGATGCTTGCTTTAGTCCATAAATGGATCTTTGCAGCTTGCAGACCTTGTGATCACCATCACTGGATGTGAAACCAAGCGGCTGTTTATATAGATATCTTCCTCAAGATATCCATTTAAGAATGCCATTTTTATGACCATCTGTCGAATTTCATAATCAAAATAGGCTGCAACAGCAAGCAATTGTGCGGATGGATTTAAGTATGACTATTGGTGAGAAGGTATCCTGATAGTCAATGCCTTTGCACTGATTATACCCTTTCGCTACTAGTCTGGCTTTGAATGTCTCTACATTCTCATTTGCACTTATTTTCTCTTGAAGATCCATTTATACCCAATAGGTACTATACCTTCAGGTGGATCTACCAAGGTCCCAACTTAGTTTGAGCATATTGAATCAATTTTTGACTTCATTGCCTCTAACTATTTCTCGGAGTCGATATCTGATATCGCCTCGTCATAAGTTTTGGGATCATCACCATGAACCTCATTTCCCATGAGGAACATTTCCTCTACATTCTCTGAAATGGTATCTAAGTATCTATCAGGAGGATGAGAAACCCTATTTAACCTACAAGGTGGAGGAGGTTGTATTAGGATTGGCTTAGATTGAAGGGTTCCTCAGGTTTCTTGGCTCGTTGCTCTTTTGAGACTCTTCTCGAGCCTAATCTATCTTTCGATGCCATAATCTTGAACAAACAATTTTTCAAGAAAAATGGCGTGTCAACTCACAATCATATTGTGGTCTTCTGGAAGATAGAAGTAATACCCTAATGATTCTTTAGGATATCTTATAAATCGAGCTCTAAGGGACCAGACTCTAACTTGTTTGCCACCGGACAATCCCAATTCTGAGATGACTTAGACTTGGCTTCTTACCATGCCATATCTCGTATGGTGTGATAGGAACGGTTTTAGATAGAACCCTATTCAGTAAATCAATAGCTGTCATTAAACTATGTTTCCTAAGAAATTCAGGAAGGTTCGTGAAGCTCATCATGGATCGGACCATATCTAATAGGATCCAGTTTCTCCATTCTGAAACCCCGTTGAGTTAAGGTGTTCCAGGTGGTGTCCATTATGAGACTATTTCATTATCCTTGAGATAGTCCAGAAATTCCTGACTAAGGTATTCACCTCCTCGATTTGATCGAAGAACCTTAATAGGCTTTCTGATTTGCTTTTCTACTTCATGTCTAAATTTTTTGAACTTTTCAAAACTTTAGACTTGTGTCGCATCAGGTACACATCCGTATCGAGATAGATCATCGGTAAAGGTAATGAAGTAGACATAATTGCCTCTGATCGGCACATCGAATGGGCTGCACATATCTATATGTACCAGGACAAGTAGGTCTATATCTCTTTCCCCATGTCCTACAAAAGGAAGCTTGATCATTTTGCCTTGAAGGTATGATTTACAAGTCGGATATAACTCGGAAGCCAACGGACTCATTAGTCTGGATTTTTCTAATTTGTTAATCGTGTCTTGAGCTATATGACCTAGCCTAAGGTGTCATAGATTCCTTCATTGATACTATCCCTAGATCGTTTTGATCCTCCTTCCTTCTTGTTCTTTAGGTTGGTCAGGTATGCAGGGCAGTTCCGCTTCCAATGACCATCAGGGTTGTAGCGGAAAAACTTTTCTTCTCCGCGGTCTTCTTCTTTGGCTTGCCCTTCTTTTCTCCTATTTTTTGCTTCTTGTAGACTTCTTGTTAAAAGACTTTCTCTCGGAAGAAGTCGCGCCATAGCAAGAATGAGCCCTTTGAACCCTTCAAAGTTTGCTAGTAATAACCAGCTATTCATTAACTCGGCCAAGGTGCATTAGAGCTTATTCATATGGAAGTTTATGACCATACGAATCACTCAAGGACTGCAAGATCATATCAATCTGCAGATCCTTGTCCTTCAAGATATCGAGCTTCTCAAGCTCTTCTAGGTCCTTGATCATCGCCAGACAATGATTTTTGACTGACTGTCCATCACGCATTTGCGCCTTAAAGAGTCTTCTTAAGACTTGATAACGCACTACGCGACTCTATTCACCAAACAACTCTTATAAGTGAGCCAACATTTGGCGTGCAGTTTTAATGTCTCCATGTTGGTATTGCAACTCATCAGACATTGAGCCCAATATGAGCACCTGACCTTTTTATCATCGTCCGACCACTTTTCATGAGACGCTCTCTGATCCGTGGTCGGACATGCTGGTAAAGTGGGGGGTCCTGATCCAATACATAGGTCAGCTTTTCCGAATTCAAAACAATTTTGAAGTTTCTTAGCCAATCCTTGTAATTCGGTCGGTCAGTCTATGGGTATTTAAGATTCGGGCTTGGGGTTTAGATGTAGACATTCTCCTATAGAGAGTCAAAGTTTCTAGTTAGACTTGTAATTTGACTCGACCAATTTGTTTAGAGGTTTTATTTTTAAATAAATTAGGCTCCCACTATTTTCTCGGATCCCTACACTCCCTGGGCAGAGATGCGAAAATCTCCGCAATCATTGATTTTTAGTGGGTGGTGCGGTCCTATCGACTGGCTCACCACCTCACCTAACAGTTATTGGTGATGGGTCAACCAATGAGTGGATAACTCTTGTCCAATGTTTCTCCAAACATGGTGCATCCAAACCTGGTCTCTAATTCATGAAGCTCATCGTGTCCGGAATATTGTTTCACTCCTTAGTTAAGTCAGACCCACCATTTGCACGAATTGGATTCCTAATTGGATCCCTTACCGTATCCAGAATATTGAGCCCAACCCATCCTCCAACTCGTAGAATCCAATGTCTAATAGACATGGTTGTCTTCCCGGTGCAATTGAACCACTGTAACCAACCGAGAACAATCAACCTTGGGAAGGGCCCGCACATCTACAATGGTGGAAGATCTATGACTTAATATTTTCTTAGGAAGATTTATTTAGGTCTCTTAGACACAATTTAGTCATAACAATTATGACTAACCTAATGGCATGGGTTAGCTCGAATTGTTAGCTACCTCTAACCAGAACTGGATCGACCCAAATGGCTCGGTAAGTGAGACCGATGGAAGGGATATGCCATTAACTCGCTGTGAATGCATTCAGGTCGAGTAGCTCTCAATTAAAATCAGTCGGTCATATCTGTCAAACTTACCTTAGACACCAAATTGTCGAATTAGAACCAATTGGGTTAGCCTACAATCCAAGGCTCGAACCGCGGAGCCAAATTATATCTTAACTTGATCGACCACATGAGGCTGTGAGTCGATCTTGACCAAGACTTACATCTAATGGGCTGGTCAAATCTAAGCACTTTTGATCTCACCTAACCAACTCTTAATTCGGTTTGATCAACCGCTTGACCTAATTGAGCTATCCATATCCGAATCCATATTTTATGAAGGTGTCTTAGATTTGAAAATTTTCAATTTTTAGACCTAATTAATTTTATAAACTTAATTCTTAATTAAGTCCAAGGGTTCAAAAATAAAATATGTATAAAAAATCTTAGGATTTCAGGATTTAGGGTTTTGTAGAAGTGTAAATTTTGATTTCTGGTTAAGGACAAACACGCAGCACTCCTACACGCCATAAGAGCACCTAATTGAATGGGAAGAGAGGGCCTTTAAACCCTTCTTATTCTTATGACCGGACGGCCATGGGGAATGCCTTAATCAGAAATATGAACTATACTACAAAACTATTAGATCTAAAGCATATAACTATTACATGAATTAAGATCTAATCTATACATGTTTTGCATACATCTCATGTATCAAATTTAACATTTAAATTTATGTTTCAGACCTAATTACATCTGATGTAATATCTGAAAATAAAATTTTAAATGATCTCATCATAAAATTTTTAATCTAGACTACTCATGACATAGATCTATGAAACTAGTCTAGACATGCATTGCATATGTCATACATATAAAATTTTTAAATACATCTCATGCTTTAAGATCTAATTATATTGCATATAATATTTGAAACTTAATTAATCAAATCATATAATCTTCAGAAAATTAAATAAATATTTGATAAAATTTTTTGATTTAGACTATGACATTAAACTACAGATCTAGTCTAGACGTGCGCTGCCTATATTATATATATTAAAATTTTAAATTAGATCTTATGTTTCAGATCTGATTACATCTAATATAACATTTGAAACTTAAATGATCAAATCATAAAAATTAAATCAGATCTAATCTAAAACATATTTGAATAACTATCATGATATAGAACTACTGATCTAGACTATAACATGCATTTTATATATTAATTATATATCAATTTAAAACATGCAATTTCTGATTTTAGATCAAGTACATCTCATGTAACATCTGAAAATCAAAAAATCAGATCATAAAAAATAATTTTAGATCAAAACTAAAGACAGATCTGGAACCGGCAACCTGACTCTGATACTAGTTGAAGGAAAAAGCAAGTTTTTTCTACTGCAGAATCCATCTGATCGGATCAGATTTGCAGCGGAATATTTTAAAATTTTTTCTACGATCTGATCAGATTTAAGAGTTCTCAGATTTGATTAGATTGATCTAAAATTAGAAGCAAAAATAAATTAAGACAGTGAATAATTATCACCTAATCGGGTAAATCGTTTACCCGCTGTGATGATCTGACTACTGATTCGAGGTTCTGATTGAGCTGCGCATGCGTCCGGCCTCTACTGGTATCCACTCGGGTCAGATCTGAAAGTCTTCTTCTGGATCTGATCTCAAAAGATCAGATCTGGAATCAATTGCGGATGCCTTCGAATCGATCTTCGACGGCAGCACCATTGTCTCTCGATGCGGAAACTAGTCGTGCAGCTTTGCAAGATCAAAGGCCAACACTTGATCTCTGATTTTTGCCCACTCCTTGGGCATGGAAGAGGAAGAGGAGATCTGGAAGAGGGGAGTGGAGATGGAGATTTTGGCAGGGCTTCGCCGCATAGAAATTATGATGATGAAACAACTAGCACAGGGCCCTTTTTATAGACCTAGTGCCACCTTGGAGTCCTTGAGCTTTAAGCAACTGAATTGCTTAAAACAGGACTCCCAATTTGATCTCCATGCCCCACACCCTTTTTCTCAGAATTTTGTCGCACAAAATTCCAGAAATTTGGCATGGAGATGGATGGATTAAGTTGGGTTGGCGCAAGGAATAATCTCCAAAGAGTTTAATTCAAAATCAAATATTTGACCCATTCAAATCCCATTTGAATGGGACTCTCTCTCCCTTATCTTATACATGTGGGGCGCACAGCCAAGGGGGGACATGCGCCCATCTCCTCTTCACGGAATGCCTGGGGGCGCGTGTGTTAGATATGTGTGCCCTAGAAGCCAGAATTAGCTGACACTTGTAATACACTTCTAAGGGCAAAATTATAATTTTGACTATAAATAAGAAAATAGATTATTTTCTATCACAAATGTGTATTTAGTGTCTGTGATACATCCCTTGAATTAATGGTAATAATAATTCATATTTTCAAGAGTTGAAAATTTAAGACATGAATTTTCATTTATTAACTCATAAAATGCTCCTGACCGTAGGATCGTCATGAGGATGGTGATTCATCTGGAAGGTTAGCATACAATCGCTTCTTTATAGTAGATGAGTCTTGAGTCTACGGTGTAGAGACATCGGAGCGAGAGTACAGGTACTCGTTAGAGAACGAGGGCACTGAGCGTGACCACCTCGAGTAGTCATAAGGAAGTCTACCTTCTCGTTGATGACTGACTCGAAGCTGCAGTGGTGTGTCTGGTTTTTGACCTGAGGTGCATCGGCAGTTCACCTTGAGGGTGTTATAGTTTGACTACACTATGACTCGGTCTCCTAGCCATTCAGAATCCTGAGGTGTATGTTGGCTATAGCATGTTCATTGCAGGAATTGGATTGCACTAAGAGGGAATCTATCTACCTCGGTAGAAGAGGAGCAGCCCTATGTTGATCATGAGAATCAAGCCCATGGCCATGGTAGAGAGTGAAATAATAGAAAGAGTTTCTATTAAGATTTTCACATCGGACTTGAATCGAATGATTAAATCATATGATAGAAATTAGGGTTTGATGAGTTTACCTTAATCCTAATCTAATCGAGGCTCAAGATAGAAGAACTTAATCACACAAGTAGCTGCACCGAGAGATTTGTTTTCAGTTTTGATGGGTTGCCACCATATACTGCTAGGTATCACTGATGGATTTTGGGAGCAACTAGAATGATTTAGATGATCGGTCATTTAGTTGTCTTAATCAGAAGAGTTCTAATCCATCGAAAGGAGTTTCGATGATGTCGATAATGGAGATCACGACATATCCCATTTCCATACAGAACTGAACCTAATTGGATCACACAAACAAGGGTTTGGATTTAGATATCATCAATTGGACTAACCCAGTTCAATTGATTTGAATTAGATTCAATTAGGTTCAAGGAAATCGTGCTAGCACACGATTGAACCTAACGTTCTTCTTTTATTATCATTAAAAGTTGTCTCGACTGAGCCAAATATGTTTGTGCTCACTCAGGTACCTTTACTTGGTCTGATTGGAGCTTGTCCAGGTTAGAAAAGGGTTGTTTTAATTTATGAGATAAATTTGAGACCACCTGCCATTTTTCATCACCTGCTAATTCTTGTCCGTTGACTTTGGTCAAACGTTGATCTTTGACCCTTGGACATTTGCCCATGTGTCATGCACTTATTGGAGAGCAGATAGGGGCTTGTCCCCTTACTGGAATTTGGAAAGGAGGGGGCACACGCGTAGGATGGCGTGCGCCCATGGATAGGGATGCCTGGAGTCCGATACAGATGGGACTCCAGGTTGCTTCTTGGATTCTACTTAGGTGACCCTTACCTATAGATTTTGACTAGTCTTAGGTGCCATCTAAGGATGAATTTGGGGGGCTCTCATCTGATTGGATTAGATGATGTCATCTTATCAATCAGATTTAGATCTGATTGCACGAAGCAACGCGATTGGCCGGGATGATGTGGCACTGCATGGCGCAGCAGGGTCTATAAATAAACCCTGTCTGCGTCCAAATTTAAGAGAGTTTCTCTTAGCCATGCCCCAAGGCTGCCCCTCTCCCTCCACGCCATCTTCTGATCCTCTCTCTCCTCTTACGCCCAAGGGAAGTTGGGTTTCAGTTTGATGCGATCCAGGCAAGAAAAGGCTGACGAGAAAGGAAGGTAGCACTGCTGTAGAGACGACTGCTGATCTTCAGAAGAAGTTTTGAACATCCTCCAAATCAGATCTAGATCTGATTTTTGGAGAAGTGATAAAGAAGGAGAAGATCTTCAGATCCAGTCCGAGTGGATACCGGTAGAGGCTAGGCACTTGCGTGGCTAGATCTAGAATCTCAGGCAATCAGCAGGATCATCAAAGGGTAATCGGATTACCCACATTAAGGTATAAATTAAATTAGATTTAATTTAATTTATTTTTATTTATTAGATCTATAAAATCAGATCTGAAACATCTCAGATCTGATATGGATGCTTGAGAAAATTTTTTGAAATATCTCTCTTGATTCGATCAGATCTGAATGAACCTGATTTGGGAAATCAGGATTTTTCCTTCAATTGGTATCAGAGCCAGGTTCAATAAAAATTGTTTAGATCTATTTTTAATTTATTTTAATCTAAAAATTAGGTGATTTCAGATGTCACATGAGATGTGATTAGATCTGAAATCAGAAAAATTAAAATTAAATAATATAGATCTAAGTTCTACAATATGTATGACTAGTAAAATAGAATAGTTCTATACGTAGTCTTGCATAATCATGATTTATTTTAATTAAATTATGATTTTAGATCTATTTATTTTCTATTTTTTGATGATTATAAATGTTATAATAAGATCTGAAAAATAGAAAATAAAATTTTTTAATTTTTAGATCATATGAGATATGATGATTGCATGTCTAGACTAGTTGTAGAATAGTTCTACATAGTTGTCTAGATTAGAATTTATTTTGATGTGATCAATTTAAATCTGATTTTCAGATAATTATGAGATAATTTAGATCTGAAAAACATGTATGCATGATACATGAGATGTATATAAAATATTTATTAAGTTAGATCAAATTTTATATATGAGATATATGATGTAGATCTAACTAGTTTTGTAAATTTATATTTTTGATTAAGGCGTTCCCCTTGGCCGTTCGATCATAAGAATAAAGTAGGGTTTAAATGCCCTCTCCTCCCATTCGATGGGGTGTTCTTATGATGTGTAGGGGTGCTGCGCGTTCGTCCTTAATCAGAAATCAAAAACTTACTTTCTGCAAAACCCTAGATCCTGAAACCCTAGGATTTTATTTACATATTTTGTTTATGAATCCCTAAACTTAATTAAGAATTAAGATTATGAAATATTAATTAGGTCTAAAATTGAGAATTTCAGATCTAAGACATTCATAAAATTGGGTTCGAGCTTGGGTAGCTCAATTAGGTCTAAGCGATTGATCAAACCGAATCAAGAGTTGGTTAGATGGGATCAACAGTGCTTAAATTGACCAGCCTAATAGGATTAAGTCTGGGTCAAGATCGAGTCACGTGAGTGATTGATCAAGCTAAGACCTAATTAGGCTCAGTGGTTGTAGGCTAACCCAATTGGTTCTAGTTCAACAATTTGGTGTCTAAGATAAGTCTAGCAGATACGACCGACTGGTTTTTAATTGGGAGCTACTCGATTCGAATGCGTTCTTATCGAGTTAATGGCATATCCCTTCCACCGGTCTCACTTACCTGGCCATGTTTGTTGACTCAGTTCTAATCTGAGGTGGTCAATAATCCGAGCTAACCCATGCCACTAGGTTAGTCATAATGGTTATGACTATGTCAAGTCTAGTTTAATGAGACCTTAAATCAAATCTCCCTAAGAAAAGATTAAGTCTAAGGTCTTCCACCATTGTAGATGTGCGGGCCCTTTCCCGGGGTTGATTGTTCTCGGCTGGTTACAGTGGTTCAGTTGCACCGAAAAGATGCAACCATGTCTATTAGGCATTGGATGCTATGGGCTGGAGGATGAATTGGGCTTAATATTTCGGATACGGTGAGAGACTCAATTAGGAATTCCAATCTGTGCAAATGGTGGGTCTGACTTAACTAAGGAGTGGATCAATATTTCGGATACGGTGAGATTCATGAATTAGAGATCAAGTTTGGGTGCACCATGATTAGAGAATCATTGAACAAGAGTTGTTCACTCATTGGCTAACCCATCACCAATAACTGTTAGGTGAGGTGAATGAGTCAGTTGGTGGGACCGCACCATCCACTAGAAAATCATTAATCGTGGAGATTTTCGCATCTCTACAGAGGGAGTGTAGGGATCCGAGAAAATAGTGGGAGCTAATTTGTTTAAAAATAAAATCTCTAAATAAATTGGTCAAGTCTTAATTACAATATCTAACTAGAAACTTTGACTCTCTACAGGAAAAATGTCTGCATCCAACCCATTAGCACGTAATCCTGGACACCCATAGACTGACCGGACCAAATTATAAAGATTGGCTCAGGAACTACAAAATTATTTTGGGTTCCGAGAAGTTAACCCATGTATTGGATCCAGGACCCTCCCACCTTACCAGCTCGTCCATCCGCTGAACAGAGAGCGTCTCTGGATAAAATGGATAGACGAAGATAATAAGGCCAGATACTTACATGTTGGGCTCGATGTCTGATGAGCTTCCAGCGCCAACATGAAGATATCAGGACTGCTCGCCAAATGTTGGCTCACCTATAGGAGATGTTTGGTGAACAGAGTCGCGCAGCCAAGTATCAAGTCACTAAAATGACTTTTTAAGGCTAAGATGCGTGATGGGCAGTCAGTCCAAGATCATTGTCTGATGAATGATCAAGGACATTGGAAGAGCTTGAGAAGCTCGGAGTGAGAAGTTGGACTTGGATCTGCAGAATGATATTAATTCTGCAATCCTTGACTGATGCATATGGGCAGTTCATCATGAACTTATCCATATGCATAAACTTCAAAATTCCTTGGCCGAACTTAATGAACATGCTGGTTACCGCTGAGCTTTCTATGAAAGGTTCTAAAGGCTCAGTTCTTGCTATGGAACAGGACTTCTTCCAAGAAGAAAGTCTTTTGGAAAAGAAAAGAAGTCTTGTGAAAAAGCAGAAGGTGGAAGGAAGGAAAGAAGAAAAGGCAGAGCCGAAAAAGAAGGTCGCTGACAAAGGAAAGTGTTTCCATTGCAATAATGACGGCCACTGGAAAGCGGAACTGCCCTACTTACCTCTGGCCACCCTAAAGAACAAGAAGGCAAGGTCCTTCTGGAGGTATGCTCGTTATTGAGTCTAACCTTACGGTTTCTTCTGCATCCAGTTGGGTGCTTGACTCTGGTTCTAGTGCTCACTTGTGCACTTCTATGCAGGGTCTTGAGGATAGCAGGAGGCTGAGGGATGGTGAGACATGATCCTACGTGCGTCGGAAATGGAGCAAGAGTTGCTGCAGTGGCCGTGGGAACATACCCTCTTCGACTTACCATCTGGTTTAGACTTAGTTTAAAAGACTGTTATTATGTGCCTGCAGCTAAGCAGAAATTTGATTTCTGTTTCATTGCTTAGCATTAGAAGGCTATGTAATTACCTTTTCTTAAGGACCATTGTAACATTCTTTATGAAAGAAATAAAATTGCAAGTGGTTTCCTTATTAATGGTCTTTATCAGTTACATATTGATGTATCTATTTTTAACTATCGAGCAAAACGTGAATGCCATGAAATGACCTAGGGATAGTCCAAATGATAGATATCTATGGCACCTAAGACTAGGTCATATAGCAGAAGATAGGATTAACAAATTGGAGAAAATTGGGCTATTGAGTCCATTGACTTTCGAGTCATATCCAATTTATGAATCTTGTCTTCATGGCAAAATGACTAAGCTCCCTTTTGTAGGACATGGGGAAAGGGCCACAGATCTTCTTGCCCTAGTACATACTGATGTGTGCGGCCCATTTGATGTGCCGGCTAGAGGCAACTTTGTCTACTTCATAACCTTTACCGATGATTTATCTAGGTATGGGTATGTGTATCTTATGAGACACAAGTCTGAAGCCTTTGAAAAGTTCAAAGAATTCAGACATGAAGTAGAAAAGCAAATTGGAAAATCCATTAAGGTTCTTCGATCAGATCGAGGAGGTGAATACCTTAGTCGGGAATTCTTGGACTATCTCAAGGAAAATGGCATAGTCTCTCAATGGACTCCACTTGGAACACCTCAACTCAACGGAATTTTAGAACGAAGGAATCGGACCCTATTAGATATGGTCTGATCCATGATGAGCTTCACAGACCTCCCTAATTTTCTTTGGGGACACTGTTTGTTAACTGCAATATACTTACTGAATAGGGTTTCCTTCTAAAACCGTTCCTACCACACCGTATGAGATATGGCATGGTAAGAAACCAAGTCTGAGTCATCTCAGAATTTGGGGTTGTCCGGCTCATGTCAAAAGACAACAAGCGGACAAGTTAGACTTTAGGTCCTTCAGAGCTCGATTTATAGGATATCCTAAAGAGTCATTAGGATATTATTTCTACATTCCAGAAGATCACAATGTGATTGTGAGTCGACATGCCATCTTTCTTGAAAAACAGTTTATTCAAGATAACGGCATTGGAAAGCAGATCAAGCTCGATGAGAAAGTCTCATAAGAGCAACGAGCTAAGGACCAAATGGAACCAAATCAGGTTAAGCCAATCCATTCACTACCTCCACCTCGTAGATCGAAAAGGGTTTCTCGTTCCCCTGAAAGGTACTTAGGTACTATTTCACAGGAAGTAGAGAAAATGTTCCTCCTAGATAATGGGGTTCATGGTGATGATCCCAAAACCTATAACGAGGCGATATCGGATATCGACTCCGAAAAATGGTTAGAGGCAATGAAGTCAGAAATTGACTCGATGCACTCAAACCAAGTCTGGACCTTGGTAGATCCATCAGAAGGTATAGTACCTATTGGATGTAAATGGATCTACAAGAGAAAGATTGGTGCAGATGGGAATGTGGAGACATTCAAGGCTAGATTAGTGGCAAAAGGTTATAGTCAACGCGAAGCCATTGACTATCAGGATACCTTTTCGCCAGTAGCTATGCTAAAATCCATCCGCACATTGCTTGCTGTTGCAGCCTATTTCGATTATGAAATATGGCAAATGGACGTGAAAACGGCATTCTTAAATGGATATCTTGAGGAAGATATCTATATGGAATAGCCGCTAGGTTTCACATCCAGTGATGATGATCACAAGGTATGCAAACTGCAAAGGTCCATATATGGACTTAAGCAAGCATCTCGGAGCTGGAATACTCATTTTAATGATGTGATCAAATTGTTTGATTTCATCAAGAACGAAGAGGAGCCATGTGTCTTCAAAAAGGTCAGTGGGAGCGCTGTTGTCTTCCTCGTATTGTACGTGGATGACATCCTCCTTATTGGGAATGATATTCCCATGTTGACCGCAGTTAAAATATGGTTGTCTAAAGAATTCTCCATGAAAGACCTAGGAGAAGCATCCTTTATTCTAGGAATTAAGGTCTATAGAGATAGACCGAATAGGATGCTAGGACTTTCACAGAAAATGTACATAGAGGAAGTGCTAAAGAGGTTTAGCATGGAAAACTCTAAGAGGGGTTTGGTATCCTTCAGACATGGCATTCATCTTTCCAAGAAGATGTGCCCTAGCACACCTGAGGAAATAGAATGCATGAGCAAGATCCCTTATGCTTCAGCAATAGGGAGCCTCATGTATGCCATGTTATGTACACGACCTGATATAGCCCATGCTGTGAGTGTCACGAGCAGATATCAATCGAATCCAGGTGAAGAACACTGGACTTCTGTGAAATGTATCCTCAAGTACTTGAGAAGAACTAAGGATATGTTGTTGGTCTTTGGTAATGGAGAACTCCAAGTCCAGGGATATACAGACTCGGATTTTATGTCCGATGTAAATGATCGAAAGCCGACATCTGAGAGATATGTGTGCCCTAGAAGCCAGAATTGGCTGACACTTGTAATACACTTCTAGAGGCAAAATTATAATTTTGACTATAAATAATAAAATGGGTTATTTTCTATCATAAATGTGTATTTAGTGTCTGTGATACATCCCTTGAGTTAATGGTAATGATAATTCATATTTTCAAGAGTTGAAAATTTAAGACATGAATTTTCATTTATTAACTCATAAAATGGTCCTGACCGTAGGATCGTCATGAGGATGGTGATTCATCCGGAAGGTTAGTGTACAATTGCTTCTTTATAGTAGATGAGTCTTGAGTCTACGGTGTAGAGACACCAGAGCGAGAGTATAGGTACTCGTTAGAGAACGAGAGCACTGAGCGTGACCACCTCGAGTAGTCATAAGGAAGTCTACCTTCTCGTCGATGACTGACTCGAAGCTGCAGTGGTGTGTCTGGTTCTTTGACCTGAGGTGCATCGGCAGTTCACCTTGAGGGTGTTATAGTTTGACTACACCATGACTTGATCTCCTAGCCATTCAGAATCCTGAGGTGTATGTTGGCTATAACATGTTCATTGTAGGAATTGGATTGCACCAAGAGGGAATCTATCTACCTCGGTAGAAGAGTAGCCTTATGATGATCATGAGAATCAAGCCCATGGCCATGGCAGAGAGTGAAATAATAGAAAGAGTTTCTATTAAGGTTTTCACATCGGACTTGAATCGAATGATTAAATCATATTATAGAAATTAGGGTTTGACGAGTTCACCATAACCCTAATCTGATCGGGGCTCAAGATAGAAGAACTTAATCACACAAGTAGCTGCACCGAAAGGTTCATTTTCAGTTTTGATGGGTTGCCACCATATAATGCTAGGTGTCACTGGTGGATTTTGGGAGCAACTAGAATGATTTAGATGATCGATCATTCCAGTTGTCTGAATCAGAAGAGTTCTAATCCATCGAAAGGAGTTTCGATGATGTCGATGATGGAGATCGCGACATATTCCATTACCGTACAGAACTGAACCTAATTGGATCACACAAACAAGGGTTTGGATCTGGATGTCATCAATTGGACTAACCCAGTTCAATTGATTTGAATTAGATTCAATTAGGTTCAAAAAAATCGTGCTAGCACACGATTGAACGTAACGTTCTTCTTTTATTATCATTAAAAATTGTCTTGACTGAGCCAAATGTGTTTGTGCTCACTCAGATACCTTTACCTGGTCTGATTGGAGCTTGTCTAGGTCAGAAAAGAGTTGTCTTAATTTATGAGATAAATTTAAGACCACCTGTCATTTTTCATCACCTGCTAATTCTTATCCTTTGACTTTGGTCAAATGTTGACCTTTGACCCTTGGACATCTGCCCATGTGTTATGCACTTATTGGAGAGTAGATAGGGGCTTGTCCCCTCCCTAGAAATTGGAAAGGAGGGGGCGCACGCTTAGGATGGCGTGCACCCATGGATAGGGATGCTTGGAGTCCCATATGGATGGGACTCCAGGTTGCTTCTTGGATTCTACTTAGGTGATCCTTACCTATAGACTTTGACCAGTCTTAGGCGCCATCTAAGGATGAATTTGTGGGGTTCTCATTTGATTGGATCAGATGATGTCATCCCACCAATCAGATTTAGATCTGATTGCATAAAGCAATGCGATTAGTCGGGATGATGTGGCACTGCATGGCGCAGCAGGGTCTATAAATAAACCTTGTCTGCGCCCAACTTTAAGAGAGTTTCTCTTAGCCACGCCCCAAGGCTGCCCCTTTTCCTCCACGCCGTCTTCTGATCCTCTCTCTTCTCTCATGCCCAAGGGAAGTTGGGCTTCAGTTTGGTGCAATCCAGGCAAGAAAAGGCTGACGAGAAAGGAAGAAGGCAGCACTGCTGCAGAGATGACTGCTGATCTTCAGAAGGAGTTTTGAAGATCCTCCAAATCAGATTCAGATCTGATTTTTGGCGAGGTGATAAAGAAAGAAGATTTCTAGATCCAGCCCGAGTGGATATCGGTAGAGGCCAGGCGCTTGCGTGGCTATATCCAGAGCCTCAGGCAATCAACAGGATCATCAAAGGATAATCGGATTACCCACATCAAGATATAAATTAAATTAGATTTAATTTAATTTATTTTTATTTATTAGATCTATAAAATCAGATCTGAAACATCTCAGATCTGATATGGATGCTTGAGAGAAATTTTTGAAATATCTCTCTTGATCCGATCAGATATGAACGAACCTAATCCAAAAAATCAGGATTTCTCCTTCAGCGTGCCTCTAGAAAATCTCCATGGGGCGCACGCCCCCTTATCCTTTAATTCCTGCATACGGGTCAACCTTTGACCCTTATCTTATTCCTATCTTGTGGGATTTAAGATAAGCGCTTTTCAAGTCCTATCTAATGGAATTAGGACAGGTCCTAATCAAGTTAGGACAAGCCTTGATTTGGCTAGGTCCAGTCAGATCAAGACAAATCCATATAGGATATCCGGGAGAGCCTTGTCCAAATTTCATCTCATGATGTTAGGACAAGCCCTAATCTTGTTAAGGCAACCTTTGTCCTGTTTTCATCTTATGGGATTTAGGACAAGCCTTGATCAAGCCAGGACAAGATCCAGTCAGATCAAGACAAATCCACATAGAGTTCCTGGATGAGTCATATCCAAATTCATCTCATGATTTTATGACAAGCCCGGATCTCATTAGGACAAGCCTTGTTTTGATCAGGACAAGCCTGTTCTGACTAGGACAAGCTCCAGTCAGATTAGGACAAATCCATACAAAGCTTCTGGATGAGCCAAATCCAATTTGGCTCAGTCGAGACGAACCAGAAAGACTACAGAAGGAGAATGTTAGGCTTAATCATATGCTAGTATGATTTTTTTGAACCTAATCGGATCTAATCCAAATCAATCGAACTAGGTTAGCCCAATTGATGACATCCAGATCCAAATTCTTGTTTGTGTGATCAGTTCTGTATGGTAGTGGGATATGTCGCAATCTTTATCATTGACTCATCGAAATACCTTTCGATGGGCCAGAACTCTTCCGATTCATCCAATTAGAATCATCGATCATCAAGACAATTCTAATTGATCCCAAAATCCACTAGTAACACAGTAGTATATGGTGGCAACCCATCAGAATCGAATAGCAAATCTCTTGGTGCAGCTACCTGTGTGATTAGGTTCTTCTATCATGAGCCTTGATAGGATTAGGGTTAAGGTAAACTCGTAAAACCTAACACCTGTCATATGAATGAATCATTCGATTCGAGTTCGATGTGAAACCCTAATAGAAACTCTTCTATTATTTCACACTACCATGGCCATGGGTTTTAGAACTCAATCTTATGATCGTCATAGGACCACTCCTCTACCGAGGTTGATAGATCTCTTCTTGGTGCAATCCAGTTCCTACATTGAACATGCTAGAGCCAATATACACCTTAGGATTCCGAATGGCTAGGAGATCGAGTTATGTAGTCAAACTATAACACCTTCAAGGAGAACTGCTGATGCACCTCAGGTCAAAGAACCAGACACGCTGCAGCATCGAGCTAGTCATTGACGAGAAGGTAGACTCTCTTATGACTGCTCGAGGTGGTCACGTTCAGTGCCCTCGTTCTCAAGGAGTACTGTACTCTTGCTTTGGTGTCTCCACATCATAGACTCAAGACTCATCTATCCTAGGAAAGCGATCGTATACCAATCTTCTGGATCGATCACCATTCTCATGATGATCCTACGATCAGGAGCAGTTTATGAGTTAATTATGATAACACATGCCTTAAATTCTCAACTCCTGAGAATATGTGTTATCATGCCCGTTTATTCAAAGGATGTATCACAGACACTTTAATACACAATGTGATAGAATAATTAATTCATTTATTAATTTTAAGTCAAAATTACGAAAATGCTTCTAGAAAGTATTTTACAAGTGTCGGCTAATCTAGCTTGTAGGGTACACATCTAACAAATAGAGTACATGCAATATAGCAGTGGAAATATATTATAAAGATTATAATTCAAGAATTAAAACTATACAAGCAAGTATTGAATTCAAGAAAGATAAACTAGACAAAGCACAACACAAACATAAGAAATTTATAGTGGTTCGGTGCAATCCACACCTATGTCCACTTTCCAAGCTCTCCTTGGGAATTCTACTATAATCTCTCTGATTACAGTGTGTTTGTTTTTTCGGGCTCACAAACAAACTTAGTTGGTTTTCCGGGGTCACCAACCAAAATTTTACACCAATAGTTTTTTGGGCTTACCAATCAAAACCTATACAGTACAATTCTGGGCTTGGATGAGCCTAATCTCCAAGTTTCTTTTCCTAAAAAAAATTTATAAAGAAAATAAAATACAAGATATAAATTTCAGCATAAATGAAAAATAAAAAGATGAACTCTTATAAGCCCGAAGAAGTTGCCGATGAATTGCACAAAGGATGCTTCAACTTCTCTTGAATAATGCTTGAGAGGATGAGGATGAAGTTGGAGATGATTCCTCTTTGAAAGCTCTCAGTTCTGTGCACTAATTTCTCTCTTTTCTTTTTTTTCAATGGTATTCAATAAACCTCATTCAATCTAATAATTTTCTCTTTTTAATCCACTTTTCTCCTTTTCCAATTGATTCTCTAGCTTTTAATAAGCTTAGAAGTGGCTGGAGAAAGAGTTTTGGCTGTTGGAAGGGTTGAAATAGCCGTTAGAGTGAAAAACTAGCCGTTTGTAGTGCAGAAAACTAGCTGTTAGTACTGTCAGAAATCTAGGAGTCGACTCCCTAGATCCTTGAGTCGACTCCAGTTGTAGAGCGAAAAATTCAACATTCTGTATCTTTTGTGCGGTGCCAATTTTGCGTGCCGGAGTCGACTCCTAGATTTCGTGAGTCGACTCCAGTCGCAGGGTGAAATATTCATCGTTCTATTTTTGAACTGGTACCCTCCTGAGATATGAGTCGGCTCTTGCTTTTCATGAGTCGACTCCTAAGTTGACTCTAGTGACAGGATCCAAAATAAAGTCTTCTATTTTTGAGTCTAGTGCCTGTCTGAGTCCTTGAGTCAGCCCCTAGTTTTCTTGAGTTGACTCCTCAATGAGTCGACTCCTGGTCTGTGTCAAGTGCTGAAACTATTTTAGATTTAACTTTAAACTTCTCTTTAGTTCGTTCATGACCCAGTATACTTTGAAAAACATTTGGCTTGACCTCTTTTACTCTTTTTTTTTGGTTCTTTCAATCAAAAGCATGGAGCTTCTTCAAGATAGTCCTGTCTTCCTGAATTTTGTATTAAACACTTCAACCAAATTATTAGTACCAAATATACTCAAATATTTTGTCTTTCATCAAAATCAATCTTATGGTCAACACCTTATTCTCAACAAATACTTGTACTCTTGCTCTGGTGTCTCCACACCGTGGACTCAAGACTCATCTACCCTAAGGAAGCAATTGTACACTAATCTTTCGGATCAATCACCATCCTCGTGATGATCCTACGATCGGGAGAAGTTTATGAGTTAATTATGATAACACGTCTTAAATTCTCAACTCTTGATAATATATGTTGTCATATCTGTTAATCTAATGGATATATTACAGACACTTAATACACAAATGTGATAGAAGAAATAATCCTTTTATTAATTATAAGTCAAAATTATAAGAATGCCCTTAGAAAGTATTTACAAGTATCGACCAATCTGATTTTTAGGGCACACATCTAACAGTAATAGAGGTTGAATCATCTCGTTCTCTTGACGTCGCTTTCATTTGGAAAGCGATTCACTCTAGGATCGTCTGCATCTTATGGGTTAAGGACGAGACTTAGGCAGCCAAATCTCCTATGGAAGAAGGTGGATCCGTCATAGATGCAGTCCCGTCGGTGTCGTCTGAATTGCTTGATCGTTCTCCGACTCATACTGTATTTTGCCTACGGCAGGATCTATGCTCTGATACCACTTGATCCATCGTTGGTCGGGGGTGCCCCAAGGCGAGGACATCACATCGAAGAGGTATTTGGCCTCAAATTGGAGAGGCCAAACATCAAAAAGGAAAGGAGAGAGAGCCCTTTTTCTTTTTTTTGGAGAAAGAAAAATTCTGTCCTTCATTCATCTTTTGGCATCTCTTTTATAGAAAAGAGAGCCATCCATTACAACCAATATCCCTTATTTTGGGAAACTAAATTAATCTCATATCCCTTATTTTGGAAAACCAAATTAAGAAATAGTTGTTGGAGCTTTTCTTCTCTTATACACTTACCAAATAAGAGAAATAATATGCTGAAATAAGCACATACTAAAATAGACGATCCCAACAATTTCCAAACAAGAAGAATGACATGCTAAAGTTGGAGGACCCTATCTGACCCATGTCTTTCCGGGTTGAACCACGCTCAATCTCTCGAGTCGTGACTCGGCAAATAAATTGAATTCGGCTCCAAGATTTGAATCTTCTCACATCCACGTGGCAAAGAAAAAGATAGGATATATTGACCCGAGATCCTCCCGGATCAGGATTTGAATGGGCAATTGTCTTCTTTTTTCTTGCTTCCTCTTTATTGTTTTGCTTCATGGTTAACTCGAGTCATGAGAGAACCAAGTTCTTCGAAAGGTAGAATATTGAGATCTTTGGCTTCTTGATTGGCTATTACTTTGGCCTCCTAAACTCTAGAAAGTGATCTGAGGATTTTTCGAACAAGCTCAATATTAGTATAGGACTTTCCCAAGCTTTTAACACCATTGATGATATTAGTGAATTTAGTAAATGTTTCAGTAATAGATTCATTTTGCTCCATTTTAAACAATTCATATCTATAAATAAGCATATTTATTTTGGACTCTTGATTGGTATTCTCATGGATAACTTTTAGTCTATCCTATATTTTTTTAGCAAAAATACAAGTAGACATCCTATTAAATTCATTAGCATCAAGAAAATAATAAAGAATATTCATAGCTTTTGCATTTAGCTAAGCCATTTTCTTATCTAGATCATCCCAATCTTTTTGCATTTAGCTGAGCCATAATCAAGTGCTTGAATGAAAATGTGCATGCATATTTTTTAATGTGTAGTTTGTGCCATTAAACAAAGGAAGTCTATTAGTTGATTGTCCTTCAGCAAGTGACATACTAATTTGGGCTGCTATCCGATATTTCACTCTTAATTGTTAGATAAAAAAGGGCCGAGTATCAAGCTCTGATACCACTTATTGCTCAGATAGACAATCTAAGAGGGGGATGAATTGGATTTTTCAAAAATTTAGAACTTGTTGTAGTCAATGATTAAACTGAGGCAATGTGAGTGAGCGCAATGCTATGAATGAAAGTATGATGATGCAAACAATAAGCAATGAAAAGAAACAACAAGATACAATCAAACAGATTTTATAGTGGTTCATTGTCAAACTCATACGTATGTCCACTCTCCAAGCCTCCCTTAGGAATTCTATTTTAATTTCTTTAAAATTACAGCTTGATTGTTTTCTCGAGCTCGCAATCAAATCCAATTGATTTTCTTAGTAAAAATCAACCAAAACTACACTCTCAAGCCAATCCTTGGTTCACACAGCAATCTCACTCCAATTCAAGGTTTGGATTAGCCTATCCCCAAGTTTCAGTCCCAATTAAAACTTGTTTACAATAGAAAAGTTAAATACAATGAATAGCACAATAAAAAGTTCCTAAAAGAAAAAAAGAAAAGTCGATGAAGCTTGACAATCATTGTACTCTTCGTTCACTGAAAACTACTTGAATGCTTCAAGAATTTGATTGTTGAAGGCTTGTAACTTTTTATTGAATGCTTACTTAATGCACTTGGATTTTTTCTTTGTTTTTTTTTCTCTTGGCTCTTCTCTTTGTTTGGTGGCCTTCAAAACCTCTTAAAATGTCTAGAAAGCCATTTCTAGCTATCAGGGATAAAAAATTAGCTATTAGACTCATTTTGTGTATTTTTGATATTTCTGCAAAACTAATCATTAGAGTTGTCAGTCACAGTCGAGTCGACTCGAGACCAAGTAAGGATCAACTTCAGATAACTACAAGTCAGCTCGGTAGAAGTAGAAATCGACTCGGAGTCTGATCTGAAAAATATAGCTCTCTGTCTTCCTGAGAGAGTCAACTTGAGACTATATAGGGGTCAACTCGAGGTCAGTGCTGAAAATCCAACTCTATATGTTTGAGAGAGTCGACTCGGCAAAAGTTGGGGTCGATTCCTAGATTGTGCCACTTCACATTTGTATGCCAGAGTCAACTCTTTGAAGGTTGAAGTCGGCTCTTGACCTCTTTCACTTGATTTCTCATGATGTGGCTTCTTTCATTTATTTTCTTTTGGCTCCATAACTTGACATTCATGATATTTTTTGTAAGAGTGACTTTAACTTCTTGAAACATTCTTAACATGAACTTCAACAACTCATTAGTACCAAGATAAATATTTAAATATTTTGTATTCAACAAAATCAATACTTGGGTCAACAGTATTTGTTAAGTTTGTGATGGTTGGTATCAGAGCTAGCACCAATATTGGAGACTTGGAGTTCCGAGTCATGGAAGGGGCAGCCTATGGAAAAGGATACTTGATTTTTTTTTCAAAAATTTAAAAAGCTAGAGAGAGCTGCCTATGGAAAGGGCTACCTAGTGACCAAAGTATAGCTGTTAAAAAGTCAAGGCTACTTGATTTTCCTAGAGTGGAAGCTGGCACATGGTAAGGGCTACCTAGACTAGAGTGAGTTGCCACAGTGTGTTGTTGGGACATCAACTATGAAGTGTTGTAGTCCATTGCATATGTTAAGACCTGAGTTTAATACACCTTCAATGCCTAGGAAATTATGTATTAGTTAGGGTCGTAAATTGGTCACTCATGTTATTCAAGAAAAAAATTGTCTTATGTTGACAAGGAAGTAAAACTATCACAAACCAAGTAAAATTGGTTGGGTGAGGAGGTGGCTTGATTTTTGCAATCTCTCCCATGATTGTTGTCTCGAAAACTCTAGAACCAAACATTAATGATAGATGTAAAACCAACACCATTGACAAAGATGGGAAGGACAAGAAAGCATACCACAAGGAAAGAGGAGCAAGGAGCCAAGGAGATTGAGGCATGGACATTGTTTGAGCTCCACTCAAGCTAGAACTTGATGATGGTCAAGTTGTGTTGGAGGGTGGGACGGTTGGTTTCGAAGCATAGAAGGGAAGGCATAAAAGAGGGGGCAAAGAGGGGTGGAGGTCAAGTTGGGTCTTACCTAAAGTGAAAGTAGCGGATGAGGAGCAATTAGTTGTGAAGATGTGAGGCTAAGATTGGATAAGAAATAAGGTGTAAAAGTTTGTAATTTGGCATGACTTTATGATATGCTATAAAATCTAAGGATGATCCAAGCATTGAAGAAGAAATCATGATTTTTCGTTGATTATATAATTTTTATATTAAAAAATTATTTGTTTTAAAAATAGTAAGAAATAAAATAATGCTTAGAAGTTTAAAAAAAGTAGCATATTTGTATGCATGCTATTGTCTGTCTTATTTTGACTACAATTTATTTGAACTTAGGCAAAGTTATGGCTATTGAATCTAAGCCCAAATTCAAATAACTTTTAAAAATATGTTGTGCTTAGGACATACCCATGGGATGAAAAAATATATGAAATACTCCTAGTAGGGTTGTAGGGTTCTACATTAATATGAACTATAATTAATTTTTTAGGTTTTTTATAATTAAACATTAACTTTTCATTTAAAATATAAATATTTTAAAAAATAAATATAAAAATTAGTATTCTGCATAGATAAGGTAGACATATTTTCTGAAGTTATTCAACTATTTGTTTGCATTACAATGCAAATTATCTAATTTTTAAGTATTTGATTACTTAAAATAATTATCAATTCAATTAAAATCATGAAAAATATGGTCATGTTTATTGCTAGTTGGGGAATTCTTTTAGGGCAACATCATGCATATTTTTTACATAATATTATAAACTATCACATGTTTCAAGTGAAATTATATTAAACGATCACTAATTTATCTAAAAGTATATAAAATTTTCTTTACTTTTAGAAAGGTGTAGATCCACTTTATATAATTTATGGTGATGACTTTGGTGGTTTATGATGTGTGTTTGTTGATGTGGAGTGGAGCGGAGTGGGTGACGAATTGAAGTAGTATCTTGCTGGTGGTTAGCCCAATATGGCTGCATTTTAAGAAATTCCATAAAGGATCTGATAGTTGATGAAAAAGCACTTTCATGACACTAGAGAGAGCAAGGAAATAGTGTAGATAAACAAGATAATCATCAGGCATTTGAACTAACATATCGCTCTAGGGATTCATAGGATTTGGAGGCTTTGGATCCAGATGACATGGAGGCTTAGATTCATGCCACCATACGGGGCAGTTTGAATGACTAGTGGTTGAGGGTGGAGGTTGCTAGGTACAGTGCAAGAATTGGGTCCTCAAAGTTCTCGGTTTCGGTTTTGGGTTCGCCATGATAGATCATGTTATAGGAGAAGCTAGTCAATGAGAGGTTTTTGGTAAACGTGATGGTGGGTAGCATCTATGTTTGGAGCCTTTGCTGGTAAGAAGTAAAAGAATCCTATAGAGATGCTAGTAAGGGTCATCATTCATGAATTATATCCACATGCCTTCCAAAAACTCAAAGTAACAGAGGATTGATATTATGCTTGTCAAAAATATGAAATAGGATATATGAAGTGCTATTGCTTCATGGTTCCACTACAATAACATCCCTATAAATGTTGCGATATCACCTACTAACATTATGCTATTGGCTTCTTCCAGAAAGCTAGTTAGGATGTCAATCCTCTTGGGCCTAAGGATATCTATGATAAGCCACTTGATGATAATAAAGAAAAGCTAGAGAGATAGATATTCTTGTACCAGAGCAAGTGAGACAATGTGACATTGATGTGTGATGGCTAAATAGGGCAGAATAGGGGAAACATCATCAACTTTTCAATATATTGTATTATTGTGATAAAAAGACGTTCTTTCAGATAGTTGATGCTTCTAACAAGGTACATGATGCCTGGTTAGGCAATTGATCAAGATAGGGGAGCAATATAACAATCAGATGGTTACTGATAATGGACCATAGTACAAGGCCATTGGGATATATTGATGATTAGGAGGCTATACATTTTCTAGACCTCTTGTCCTACCCACTGGATAGACTTGATGTTGACAGACATTAGCAAGATTCGCAGGTGAAGTAGGTGGTAGAGATGGCCAAGCCATTACTAAATTCATGTATAATCATGCATGGGTGTTGGCTTTAATGAGGAAGTATGGAAGTGTGAGATATCAAGACTAGCAATCACCGCTTCACCACATCTACATTATACTTGATAGCCTTATTTAGAAGGAAGGCTTGCATCAGATGTTTGTCAGTGCTTAGTGACAAGAGATTAGATAGTGGTATAAAAGAGAGTTATTCGAAGGGATTAGTCATGAGCTTGTAGCTCTGGAAGTGGGCCGAGAGAGTGGTTAAGGCAATCATACCCCAATATCAAGTGCTCGGAGGATGTCAGTTGAAGGAAAAATCCCAGTTTCTCGGGTCAGGTTTGTTCAGATCTGATTGGATCAAGAGAAATATTTCAAAAATTTTCTCTTTTGAATCCAGATCAGATCTGAGACATTTCAGATCTTATTTTATAGATCTAATAAAAATAAAAATAAATTAAAATAGATTTAATTTTGTACCTTGTTGTTGGGTAATCAGATTATCTTATGATGATCCTACTAATTGCTTGAGGTTCTGGATCTAGCCACGCAAGTGCCTGACCTCTACTAGTATCCACTCGGGCTGGATCTGAAGATCTTCTCCTTCTTTATCACTTCTCCAAATATCAGATCTGGATCTAATTTGGAGGATCTTCAAAACTTCTTTTGAAGATTGGGTATCGTCTCTTGTAGCAGTGCTGCCTTCTTTCTTTCTCGTCACCTTTCTCTTGTCTGGATCACACCAAACTGCAGCCCAAATCCCCTTGGGCGTAGAGAGGAGAGAGAGGACTTGAAGATAATGTGGAGGAGGGAGAGGGGCAGCCTTATGGCGTGGGCAATGGTCTAAGCTCTTTGAAACTAGGCGCAGACAGGGTTTATATAGATCCTGTTGCACGATGCAGTGTCACATCATTTCGGCCAATCACATCGCTTCGTGCAATCAGATCTAAATCTGATTGGTGGGATGACATCATCTGATCCAATCAGATAAGAGCCCCTCTAAATCATCCTTAAATGGCGCCTAAGACTGGTCAAAGTCTAATCTTTGGCGCCATCTAGGTAAAAACTCCGAAGTAACTGGAGTCCCATCTGTATGGGATTCCAGGCGCCTCTATCCATGGGCACACGCCTTCTTAGGCGTGCGCCCTTGGTCCACTTGCTTTTTACCAGGTTGACTGATCCAAAATCACTCCTATGGGTGCATGACACATGGGTAGATGTCTAAGTGTCAAAGGTTAACGTTTGACCAAAGTCAAAAGACAAGAATTAGCAGGTAATGAAAAATGGCAGGTGTTGTCTCAAATTTATTTCATAAATTAAGATAATCCTTTTCTGACTTGGACAAGCTCCAGTCAGACCAGGTAAAGGTACCTGAGTGAGCACAAATACATTTGGCTCATTCGAGACAACTTAAAATGATAATTGAAGGAGAACATTAGGCTCAATCGTGTGCTAGCATGATTTTCTTGAACCTAATTGAATCTTATTCAAATCAATTGAACTGGATTAGTCCAATTGATGATATCCAGATCCAAACCCTTGTTTGTGTGACCCAGTTAGGTTCAGTTCCGTATGGTAATGAGATATGTCGCGATCTCTATCATCGACATCACCGAAACACCTTCTGATGGATCAGAACTTTTCTGATTCAGACAACTAGAATGATCGATCATCCAAATTATTCTAATTATTCCCAAAATCCACCAGTGACACCTAGTAGTATATGGTGGCAACCTATCAGAACTGAAAATGAACCTCTAGGTGCAGCTACCTGTGTGATTAAGTTCTTCTATCTTGAGCTCCGATCAGATTAGCGTTAAGGTGAACTCGTCAAACCCTAATTTCTGTCATATGATTTAATCATTTAATTCAAGTCTGATGTGAAAACATTAATAGAAACTCTTTCTATTATTTCACTCTATCATGGCCATGGGCTTATGGACTTGATTCTCATGATCATCATAGGGCTGCTCCTCATCTACCGAGGTAAGTAGATTCCCTCTTGGTGCGATCTAATTCCTACAATGAATATGCTATAGCCAACATACACCTTAGGATTCCGAATGGCTAGGAGACCGAGTCATGATGTAGTCAAACTATAACACCCTCAAGGTGAACTGCCGATGCACCTCAAGTCAAAGAACCAGACGCACCACTGCAGCTTCGAGCCAATCATCGACGAGAAGGTAGACTTCCTTATGACTGCTCAAGGTGGTCACGCTCAGTGCCCTCGTTCTTTAACGAGTACCTGTACTCTCGCTCCGGTGTTTCTACACTGTAGACTCAAGACTCATCTACTATAAAGAAGCGATTGTACACCAACCTTCTGGATCAATCATTATCCTCATGATGATTCTATGGTCGGAAGCATTTAATGAGTTAATAATGAAAATTCATGTCTTAAATTTTCAACTCTTGAAGTATGAATTATCATTATCATTAACTCAAGGGATGTATCATAGACACAAAATACACATTGTGATAGAAAAATAATCTATTTTATTATTTATAGTCAAAATTATAATTTTGCCCTTAGAAGTATACAACAAGTGTCAGCCAATTCTGGCTTCTAGGGCACACATATCTAACAAACTCCCACTTGATCTAAAGCCAATTGGCTACAAATCTAAGTCCCATCTTCTTAAGTTGGGCTTCGATTTTCTGCTGGCCCAACGGCTTTGTAAGTGGATCCGCCGCATTGTCTGCGGAGTCGACTTTCTTGACCTCGACGTAACCCTTCTCGAGCTAATCGCGGATGAGGTGGTATCGCCGCTCGATGTGCTTGGATTTCTGATGAGACCTCGATTCCTTAGCAAGGGCTATGGCGCCATTGTTATCGCAGTATAGAGGAATGGCATCTGATGGCATCACTTCGATCTCTGCGGCAAATTTTCTGTACCAGAATGCCTTCTTCGCAGCTTCTGATGCAGCGATGTATTCTGCTTCCTTGGTGGAATCTGCTATCACTGTTTGCTTAGAACTCTTCCAACTGATAGCATCACCATTACACAAAACAGACCTCCAGATGTCGACTTTCGATCATCTATATCGGACATAAAATCCGAGTCTGTATATCCCTGGACTTGGAGTTCTCCATTACCAAAAACCAACATGTCCTTAGTTCTTCTCAAGTACTTAAGGATACATTTTACAGAAGTCCAGTGTTCTTCACCTGGATTCGACTGATATTTGCTCGTGGCACTCACAGCATGGGCTATATCAGGTCGTGTACATAACATGGCATACATGAGGCTCCATATTGTTGAAGCATAAGGGATCTTGCTCATGCGTTCTATTTCCTCAGGTGTCTAGGGCACATCTTTTTGGAAAGATGAATGCCATGTTTGAAGAGTATCAAACCCCTCTTAAAGTTTTTCATGCTAAACCTCTTTAGCACTTCCTCTATGTACATCTTCTGTGAAAGTCCTAGCATCCTATTCGGTCTGTCTCTATAGACCTTAATTCCTAGAATATAGGATGCTTCTCCTAGGTCTTTCATGGAGATTTCTTTGGATAACCATATTTTAACTGTGGTCAACATAGGAATATCATTCCTAATAAGGAGGATATTATCCACGTACAGTATGAGGAAGACAATAGCACTCCCACTGATCTTTTTGAAGACATGGTTCCTCATTCTTGATGAAATCAAATAATTTGATCACATCATTAAAACGAGTATTCCAGCTTCGAGATGCTTGCTTAAGTCCATATATGGATCTTTGCAGCTTGCACACCTTGTGATCAACATCACTGGATGTGAAATCTAGCGGTTGTTCCATATAGATATCTTTCTCAAGATATCCATTTAAGAATGCCGTTTTCACATCCATTTGCCATATTTCATAATCGAAATAGGCTGCAATAGCAAGCAATGTGCGAATAGATTTAAGCATAGCTACTGACGAAAAGGTATCCTGATAGCCAATGCCTTCGCATTGACTATAATCTTTTGCCACTAATCTAGCTTTGAATGTCTCTACATTTTCATCTGCACCAATCTTTCTCTTATAGATCTATTTACATCCGATAGGTACTATACGTTCTAGTGGATCTACTAAGGTCCAGACTTGGTTTGAGTGCATCGAGTTAATTTCCGACTTTATTGCCTCTAACCATTTCTCGGAGTCGATATCTGATATCACCTTGTTATAGGTTTTGGGATCATCACCATGAACCCCATTACCTACGAGAAATATTTTCTCTGTTTTCTCTGACATAGTACCTAAGTACTTCTTAGGGTGACGAAAAATCCTTTTCGATCTATGAGGTGGTAGTGATTGTATTGGCTTAACCTGATTTGGTTTCATTTGGTCCTTAGCTCGTTGCTCTTATGAGACTTTCTCCTCGAGCTTGATCTGCTTTCCAATGCCGCTATCTTGAATAAACTGTTTTTCAAGAAAGATGGCATGTCGACTCACAATCACATTGTGATCTTCTAGAATGTAGAAATAATATCCTAATGATACTTTAGGATATTCTATAAATCGAGCTCTAAAGGACCTAAAGTCTAACTTGTCCGCTTGTTGTCTTTTGACATGACCCGAACAACCCCAAATTCTGAGATGACTCAGACTTGGTTTCTTACCATGCCATATCTCATACGGTGTGGTAGGAACGGTTTTAGAAGGAATCCTATTCAGTAAGTATATTGCAGTTAACAAACTGTCCCCAAAGAAAATCAGGAAGGTTTGTGAAGCTCATAATGGATTGGATCATAACTAATAGGGTCCGGTTCCTCCGTTCTGAAATCCAGTTGAGTTAAGATGTTCCAGATGGAGTCCATTGAGAGACTGTGCCATTCTCCTTGAGATAGTCCAGAAATTTTCGACTAAGGTATTCACCTCCTCGATCTGATCGAAGAATCTTAATGGATTTTTCGGTTTGTTTTTCTACTTCATATCTGAATTTTTTGAACTTTTCAAAAGCTTCAGACTTGTGTCTCATAAGATACACATACCCATACCTAGATAAATCATCGGTAAAGATTATGAAGTAGACAAAGTTGCCTCTAGCGGGCATATCGAATGAGTCGCACACATCAGTATGTACTAGGGCAAGAAGATCCGTGTCCCTTTCCCCATGTCCTACAAAAAGGAACTTAGTCATTTTGCCATGAAGACAAGATTCACAAAT
Organism: Cocos nucifera; assembly: GCA_006176705.1. Taxonomy (NCBI): domain Eukaryota; kingdom Viridiplantae; phylum Streptophyta; class Magnoliopsida; order Arecales; family Arecaceae; genus Cocos; species Cocos nucifera. Next base: position 206,569 of record QRFJ01003858.1, read on the forward strand.
TGGATATGGCTCGGAAGTCAATGGACTCAATAGCCCATTTTCTCCAATTTATTAACCCTATCTTCTGCTATATGACCTAGTCTTAGGTGCCATAGATACCTATCGTTTGGACTGTCCTTAGGTCGTTTCATGGTATTCACATTTTTCTCGATATTAAAAATAGATACATCAATATGTAACTGGTAAAGACCGTTAATAAGGAAATCACTTGCAATTTTATTTCTTTCATAAAGAATGTTACAATGGTCCTTAAGAAAACTAATTACATAGCCTTCTAGTGCTAGGCATGAAATAGAAATCAAATTCCTGCTTGCCGCAGGCAAATAATAACAATCTTTTAATACTAAGTCTAAACCAGATGGTAGTCGAAGAGGGTATCTTCCCATGGCTACAGCAGCAACTCTTGCTCCATTTTCGATGCATAGGATCATCTCACCATCTCTCAGCCTCCTGCTATCCTCAAAACCCTGTATGGAAGTGCACAAATGAGCACTAGAACCAGAGTTAAGCACCCAACTGGATGCAGAAGAAACCGTAAGGTTAGACTCAATAACGAGCATACCTCCAGAAGGACCTGCCTCCTTATTTTTCAGGGTGGCCAGGTAAGTAGGGCAGTTCCGCTTCTAGTGGACGTCAGTGTTGCAATGGAAACGCTTTTCTTTGTCAACGGCCTTCTTCTTCAGCTCTGTCTTTTTCTTCTTTCCTCCTTCCATCTGCTTTTTCACAGACTTCTTTCCAAAAGATTTTTTCTTGGGAGAAGTTTGTTCCATAGCAAGCACTGAGCCTTTAGAATCTTTCATAGAAAGCTCAGCAGTAATCAGCATATTCATAAGCTCGGTCAGGGAATTTTGAAGTTTATGCATATGATAGTTCATGATAAATTGCCCATATGCATCAGTCAAAGTTGTAGAATTATATCATTCTGCAGATTCAGGTCCAGCTTTACTCCGAGCTTCTCAAGTTCTTCCAAGTCCTTGATCATCATCAGACAATGGATCTTGGACTGACTGTCCATCACGCATTTTAGCTTTGAATAGTCATTTAGTGACTTGATACTTGGCTGCGCGACTCTGTTCACCAAACATCTCTTGAGGTGGGCCAACATTTGCCAGGCAGTCCTGATATCTTCATGTTGGCGCTGAAGCTCATCAGACATCGAGCCTAACATGTAGTATCTGGTCTTATTATCTTCATCCGTCCACTTGTCAAGAGATGCTCTCTGTTCAGTGAATGGACGAGCTGGTAAGGTGGGAGGGTCCTGGTCCAATACATGAGTTAACTTTTCGGAATCCGAAATAATTTTGAAGTTTTGGAGCCAATCCTTATAATTGGGTCCGGTCAGTTTATGAGTGTCTAGGATACGTGCTAGTGGGTTGGACGCAGGCATTTTTCTATAGAGAGTCAAAGTTTTTAGTTAGATATTGTAATTAAGACTTGATCAATTTGTTTAGGGATTTTATTTTTAAACAAATTAGCCTTCACTATTTTTTCGGATCCCTACACTCCCTCTGTAGAGATGCAAAAATCTCCACGATTAATGATTTCTAGTGGAGGTGCGCCCCACCAACTGACTCATCACCTCACCTAACAGTTGTTGGTGATGGGTTATCCAATGAGTGAACAACTCTTGTTCAATGATTCTTTAATCATGGTACACCCAAACTTGGTCTCTAATTCATGAATCTTACTGTGCCTGGAATATTGATCCACTCTTTAGTTAAGTCAGATCGATCATTTGCACAGATTGGATTTCTAATTGAGTCTCTCACCATATCCGAAATATTGAACCCAATCCATCCTCCAGCCCGTAGCATCCAATGCCTAATAGACATGGTTGCGTCTTTCCGATGCAATTGAACCATTGTAACCAGCCGAGAACAATCAACCCCGGGAAGGGTCCGCACGTCTACAATGATGGAAGATCTTAGACTTAATCTTTTCTTAGAAAGATTTGATTTAGGTCTCATTAAACTAGACTTGACATAGTCATAACCATTATGACTAACCTAGTGGCATGGATTAGCTCAGATTATTGGCCACCTCAGATCAGAACTGAGGCAACAAATATGGATAGGTAAGTGAGACCGGTGGAAGGGATATGCCATTAACTCGACAAGAACGCATTCGAGTCGAGTAGCTCCTAATTAAAAGCCAGTCGATCGTACTGCCAAACTTACCTTAGACACCAAATTATTGAGCCAGAACCAATCGGATTAGTCTACAATCCAGACTCTAACCACTGAGCCTAATTAGGTCTTAGCTTGATCGATCACTCATGTGATTCGAACTTGACCCAGACTTAATCCTATTAGGTTGGTCAATTTAAGCACTCTTGATCCCATCTAACCAACTCTTGGTTCGGTTTGATCAACCGCTTAGACCTAATTGAGCTATCCAAGTCCGAACCCAATTTTATGAATATGTCTTAGATTTTAAATTCTCAATTTTAGACCTAACATATTTCATAATCTTAATTCTTAATTAAGTTTAGGGTTCACAAACAAAACATGTAAATAAAATCCTAGGGTTTCAGGATCTAGGGTTTTGCAGAAAATAAGTTCTTGGGTTTCTGATTAAGGACGAACGCGCAGCACCCCTACACATCATAAGAGCATCCTATCGAATGGGAGGAGAGGGCATTTAAATCCTACTTTGTTCTTATGACTGGATGGCTAAGGAGAACGTCTTAATCAGAAATATAAAAACTACAAAACTAGTTAGATCTACATCATATATCTTATATATAAAAATTGATCTAACTATAAACATGTTTTGTATATATCTCATGTATCATATTATGCATGTTTTCAGATCTAAATTATCTGATGAATCATCTGAAAAAACAAATTTAAATTGATCTCATCAAAATAAATTCTATTCTAGATAATTATGTAGAACTATTCTACAACTAGTCTAAACATGCATTCATCATATCTCATATGAACCAAAATTAAATAATTTTATTTTTTATTATTCAGATCTTATTATAACATTTATAACATCAGAAAATAGTAAATAAATTGATCTAAAATCATAACTTAATCAAATTAAATTATGATCATGCAAGACTATACATAGAATAATTCTATTCTACAACTAGTCATGCATCTTGTAGAACTTAGATCTAAATTATTTAATTTTAATTTTTCTGATTTCAGATCTAATCACATCTCATGTGACATCTGAAATCACCTAATTATTAGATCAAAAATAAATTTAAATCAGATCTAAACAATTTATGAGAACTTGGCTCTGATACCAGTTGAAGAAAAAATTTCAGTTTTTCGGGTCAGATTCGTTCAGATCTGATTGGATCAAGAGAGATATTTCAAAAATTTTCTTTTTTGAATCCAGATCAGATCTGAGACATTTTAGATCTGATTTTATAGATCTAATAAAAATAAAAATAAATTAAAATAGATTTAATTTTGTACCTTGTTGTTGGGTAATCAGATTATCCTATGATGATCCTGCTGATTGTCTGAGGTTCTGGATCTAGTCACGCAAGTGCCTGGCCTCTACCGATATCCACTCGGGCTGGATCTGAAAATCTTCTCCTTCTTTATCACTTCTCCAAATATCAGATCTGGATTTGATTTGGAGGATCTTCAAAACTCCTTTTGAAGATTGGGTATCGTCTCTTGTAGCAGTGCTGCCTTCTTCCTTTCTCGTCACCTTTCTCTTGTCTGGATCGCACCAAACTGAAGCCCAAATTCCCTTAGGCGTAGAGAGGAGAGAGAGGACCTGAAGATGGCGTGGAGGAGGGAGAGGGGCAGCCTTGTGGCATAGGCAATGGTCTAAGCTCTCTGAAACTAGGCACAGACAGAGTTTATATAGATCCTATTACGCCATGCAGTGCCACATCATCTCAGCCAATCACATCGCTTCGTGCAATCAGATCTAAATCTGATTGGTGGAATGACATCACCCAATCCAATCAGATAAGAGTCCTTCTAAATCATCCTTAGATGGTGCCTAAGACTGGTCAAAGTCTAATCTTTGGCGCCACCTAGGTAGAAACTCCGAAGTAACTGGAGTCCCATATGTATGGGACTCCAGGTACCTCTATCCATGGGCGCACGCCCCTTGGTCCACCAGCTGTTTAGCAGGTTGACTGGTCCAAAATCACTCTCCTATGAGTGCATGACACATGGGCAGATGTCTAAGTGTGAAAGATCAATGTTTGACCAAAGTCAAAAGACAAGAATTAGCAAGTGATGGAAAATGGCAGGTGTTGTCTTAAATTTATCTCATAAATTAAGACAACCCTTTTCTGACTTGGACAAATTTCAGTTAGACCAAGTAAAGGTACCTGAGTGAGCATAAACACATTTGGCTCGTTCGAGATAACTTAAAATGATAATTGAAGGAGAACATTAGGCTCAATTGTGTGCTAGCACGATTTTCTTGAACCTAATTGAATCTTATTCAAATCAATTGAACTAGGTTAGTTCAATTGATGATATCCATATCCAAATTCTTATTTGTGTGACCTAGTTAGGTTCAGTTCCGTATGGTAATGAGATATGTCGCGATCTCTATCATTGACATCATCGAAACACCTTCCGATGGATCAGAACTTTTCTGATTCAGACAATCATCCAAATCATTCTAATTGTTTCCAAAATCCACCGTAACACCTAGCAGTATATGGTGGCAACCCATCAGAACTGAAAAAGAACCTCTCGGTGCAGCTACTTGTATGATTAAGTTCTTGTATCTTGAGCTCCGATCAGATTAGGGTTAAGGTGAACTCGTCAAATCCTAATTTCTGTCATATGATTTAATCATTTGATTCAAGTTCGATGTAAAAATCTTAATAGAAACTCTTTCTATTATTTCACTCTACCATGGCCATGGGCTTATGAACTTGATTTTCATGATCATTATAGGGCTGCTCCTCATCTACTGAGGTAGATAGATTTCCTCTTGGTGCGATCTAATTCCTACAATGAGCATGCTATAGCCAACATACACCTCAGGGTTCCGAATGGCTAGGAGACCGAGTCGTGGTGTAGTCAAACTATAACACCCTCAAGGTGAACTGCTGATGCACCTCAGGTCAAAGAATCAGACACACCACTGCAGCTTCGAGCTAGTTATCGACGAGAAGGTAGACTTCCTTATGATTGCTCGAGGTGGTCACACTCAGTGCCCTCGTTCTCTAACGAGTATTTGTACTCTCGCTTCGGTGTCTCTACACCGTAGACTCAAGACTCATCTACTATAAAGAAGCGATTGTATACCAACCTTTCGGATCAATCATCATCCTCATGATGATCCTACGATCGGAAGCATTTAATGAGTTAATAACGAAACTTCATGTCTTAAATTTTTAACTTTTGAAAATATGAATTATCATTATCATTAACTCAAGGGATGTATTACAGACACAAAATACACATTGTGATAGAAAAATAATCCATTTTATTATTTATAGTCAAAATTATAATTTTGCCCTTAGAAGTGTACAACAAGTGTCAGCCAATTCTGGCTTCTAGGGCACACATATCTAACAGTGGATAGTGAGACATAGCCCCTAGATGGGTTTCTTGTCTCATGATGATAACTACAAAGATTGAGATTAGGTAGGAGGATTCGAAGTATGCTAACAAGTATATTGACATCATTGAGAGGTAGAATTACTAGATAGGCTGGAGTTGCATCTAGCAAGTGATCCAAGTGCATTCCTTAAAGCTTGTTTATTCTTATAGGATATAATCGTGCAATTATTTATTTGCTAATTAAATTTGTTACATGTTTTGATAGCTGACTACCTCAACCCAAATTTTCAATATAGTGTCTTAGGAATGGACATGGTTGAGGAATTATTGACTATCTTTTTATAACAGCATCTACAAGATGGAACCTGATGCACTTATTGCTGCTGGATATCTATAGAAGTAATTTTAATGGAAATTTGGAACAACACTTTGTCAATTCATGTAAATAGACAATGTCATATGTCGTGTATTTCATAGACTAAAGCTTTCATAGAGAGCTCTCAAAATTTTGGTGAGGTATTTTTATGATGAATAGTATCTAATATCCAATTTATTGGATTGCATTTGTAGCTAAATGGTGGTTCCATTTTCAGTTGTCTTCTAAAAACTTCGGGAGGTTTGCAATTCAGATCCTCTAGCAAAACGATCTCTTCCAGTGGTTATAAGGGCAATAGTCAACCTTCTCCCTTAATACAAAGCAAACAAAGGAGTTGTCTAACATAGAAGAAACTGAATGAGTTGGTATACATGCACTCCAATCGACATTTGTGATTAAAGTGCATCCATGAAGAGGTGGAGTTTAAGTATGATGAGCCGCTTCATAATAACTTTGTATATGATGATGGGGATCTCATGATTGGTTGTCTTGAGATCACTAGTAGCAATTAAAGATTGATAAGCCAAGATTGCCTCCTTGTCTAGTATCATAGCGAAGGAAGCTGGGATGATAGAGTAATGGGCAAAGCAGCACATACCATGCTCATAACTAGGCAAGCGAAGGTCAAGAGGAAGTCAGTTGGGATCTTAAGGCTCTATGTCTAAGACATTCCACCTAGAGATATGATAGGGTGGTGTTAAGGAGAGGTTTATCCAGTTAGAGATAGGGCCAGTCAAAGTGGTGGCCCTTGTTTGGCTACCTAGCAGAGGCATATAGGCAGGGGTTGCGAGAAAAAAAAGTAGTTTCTTAGAGCAGCAAGATGAGGAAAAGGAGCTGCAGATTGTTGGAGAGAGGAGGATCCCATTCTCAGATACTGAGATCATTGAGCCCTCAGATGATCGGTTGCCTAGATCATCTCATGATTCAAGTGATGATGCTAACTATAGTTTGAGCAATATCTTGTGGCCAAGGAGGTAGTGCTGGACACAGTAGGGGTGTTGCAATTGACGGTCACCTGATCGAAGTTGAATCTTTGGCAAGTCTCATTTTACTTATGCCACAGAAAATATGGACCAAGATGCATATCGTAAAGCCTACAAGGATAAATAGCATTTATGACATGGCCCCCTTCAGGTTGTTCAAAACATGGCACTGTTACAGCAGATGAATAGCATATGGAAGAGAGTTCCTAGATGTATACAAAATAAAATAATATTAGAACACCTGTAAAATCATATTTTGAAAATCCATAAAATTTAAAATAATCTTGGAAACCAAGAAAAATGAAATTACAAGAAAAGACCAAAAATAGTGAAACAGTATCGAATTGTATTTGCGCACTGATTGTCGATAAGGTTCAGTTCAGTACTGTACAGGTATCTAACCTGCATGGTCCTTAGTATGGAGATTGCAAACCTTGGTCCTACCTATTATCTAGGCTTATTTTTGAACAAAATTTAAGACTTAACCAACTGCCAATGACACTAACAATGTGAAGCTGTACTACAATCCGAAATGGATAAATCCAATAATTAGATAGAGGAAATTTCCAATTAATACAATAAATTCAAGTCATTATCATCATTTGTATTCCTCTACCTTGAGGTTGTAGAAGATAAAAAAGGTGGATAGGATGCCAACTAACATTGATGAGACATGATTACTAAATTGAAAGAGAGCTATTACAATAAACAGAATGAGATCAAATAAGTGGTTCCTTGTTATGTCATATGATGATGAACTGTCAAATGAGGTGATAAAAGTACCATAAAGAAACTAATTTGGAGCTTAAATGAAAGATTACTTTTTACATATCATGTAGCTCCGATCAATATCCTGAGATATTGCTGGAACAGACATGAGCAGCAATTTTTTAGAGGGTTTCTCGTCAGGTACATCACATTATTCTTTCCACTAAATAATCACTTAACATATTGCACCAAAGAAGATATTTTTTCAGCTACCACTAAGGTTATAAATGCATCTTGAATACTTCATTTCAAGCCCTTACCATCTATGCTGGCTTCTTATTACTTCAGTTTGTGACATTGATACGTATTCATGCATTAATTTAATGAAATGCAGAATGGTTTGCATAACACTGGTTTCCCTGACTTGTTTTTTAGACTTCACTATATTAGCTTGGACATGGTTGGTTGATAGGCATTAATGTGGCTTGTATATTGACATATGCAAGTACATATATAGTGCTTTCTGCATGTAGCCTATCTGAGAGATCCATGTGTGCTTGTGTAAGTCAGTCACTCTAATGACTGCGATTAATGGAATAAGATTAGAATTTTTGATGAATGATCTTTGAAGTGCAGGTGACTGTCATGAGGACATGTTGATACCCAAAATGGTATCCATTACTTGTTAGGAAAACAATTAGTTGGGGTGATGGAGATTGTCATAGTTGTGAGTATTGATAAATTTATATTGTAAAAATAAAATTAAAGAATATTTCTCTTTTGCAAATGATTTACTGGATAAAGTGTTTAATGATGTCTCATCAAACTTCAAAACCGAAGGGATGAGCAATCGGTTATGAATTGGACACTACTTGAAAATTGTATACTATAAATTATCAAGTGGCTGAATCATTGCATGAAGGGACCACCTAACAATGCTTGTAATATTGTTTTCTCAGATCACTTAGAACATAGGAGTAAGGTTACATTAGATTTGATGAGTCCAATTAATTAATAATTAATTAGTTTAACAAAAAACATTTAATGGCCCCAATTTTGATCCCAAGTCTGGCCTACATGTGCAGTCTCATGAACTTATATTGTGATTTAGCTTATTCTAGAACTCATATTCCTGCTTAAGCTTGACATTGGGTGCTAGCTGTAGGCTTTGACTTGATGAAACAACTCATATTTCATTGTAGGGCACTTAGGTTAGATTAATTGCCCCTTAGATCCAAGAGAGAAATCCAAAAGATATATATGCTATACTAGATTGAGTAGCACTGGTGGAGAGGGCCTAGCTCTCTTCTCTCTAGGCAAATAGGGGGCCAACCATGGTCCAATGTACCACCCCATATTGTTTAGTATGTGGCATATCGAATTGTATTGGGTGGGGTGCTCATATCACCCCATATGAAACTCAAATTCGAGTTAGTACAGACTTGGTACCATCCCGTACCAAGTTATACCACCCCATATTGAGACATTGAGATGTGTACCAACTTGTACTGATGCGTACCAACCTGTATGGAGATAAACTGAGATAAAAAGTGAGAAAAAATGGAGGGTTGTAATGGTATGGGGTGCTCACCATACCCGTACCGACCATACTGACCATATTCTACTGAACCAATGAGGTACCAATATGGCACCCGATACTGAGGAATGTTGGGGCTAATGCTTGGAACTCTCTCTCACTCTCTCCCTCCCTCCCTCCCCCAATCCCCATCCTTGAAGCTCTTTTGGGCATCTACTAAACAAGGATTAAATGCCAATACCTGAGTTGAAGGTTATGCCCCATTTCTTGTGCATGTTGCTTTTGGAGGTTCCCTCAAATTGCATTGACGGGATCAATACAGTGAATTAAATTCACAATCACTTGAACTGTTGTATATCTTTTAAGAAATTTTTTGCATGCTATGCTTCAGTCATGTGCACATAATAGACTTGTTTTCTGCTGCATTATACTGCTATCATTACCATCACATCTAGCATCTAGCATCACCAAGTCTTTGTTCTTGCAAGATGAATTTTACTGGAAAATAGAAGAGAGCAACTAACCTACATTTTGTTAGCATCATCAAGTTTTGTAGATCAGTACTGTGCGACAGTGCAATCAAATTAGTGTCTCATTAACAGTGAAATTTGTGAAAGAAGGGAATAAACGAAAAGGGAGAAGAAATAAAAGAGAGGGAAAAAATGAAAAAGAGAGTTGATGTGCAGATTACTCTATCCATGTGTCATGTCAGAACTATATTAATAATTGTCATCATGAAGAGGGGATGAGAAGGGTAAAATGCCATCAGCAGTGCAATTTCTCATTGCTGGTGTAAAGTGGGTGACAAAGGGAATATAGTTTGTTAATGTAGATTGATGCATAGACAAACAGACCCACTAGATCTGACTGAAGCATTTTTCATATGGAGGGATTTTTTCACTAATGAGAAGGGAGCTTGTTCTTTTCAAGGGGACACCTATCAGTGGCTTACTGTGGTATACATATGGTAGAATCTCACAAGGTCTTTGTTGGATGATGAATGTAGTCGGAGTTGAGACATGTTCAGTTCTTCAACATGATGTTACTGCTTTCTTTAATCAGATTTGGAAGAATTATCTTTATGATAGTCATCAGAAGGAATATCAGACTAAATGTTGGAGGCATGACACCTTTTACAGTGACAGAGAGTTTTCTATTAGAGGTACCGGGAGTTATGTTCATTTCCTTCAAAGTCTAAACTGTCACACTTTTCAATGATTTCAAGACTTATTCATAACTATTGCTTACAGATTTTGGAGTCTTAATATTTTTTTTAATATTCCAGTACCTAGAAAGTGTTACTCTTGCATGTATGCTGTAGTTTGTCTGTAATGACTTTGCATCCTCAAATTTCTAATCCTAACGCTTAATTTCTATGAAAACAACAACTTCACTTTGGTCTCTGCAACTTGTGTTCTTTATGCATTTCTGGTCATGGTCTGCCTGAGTATACTTTTAAGCCCTTGTTATTACTCTTTTGATTTTCATTTCCAGGGGTATTGGAGCTGTAGTGTACAAAGTTCCAGAGCTTGGAGATGATCAAATGCTAAAAGTAAGCCTCAGAAGTGTGGATACTGAGGACACAACACCCATCTCTCAGGTCGTGCATTGTGTAGCAATTTTTTAAGATACATGATCTGGAAACAAATTCATATTAGTTACTTCTTTATCCAGGAATATGGAGGTGGTGGTCACCAGAATGCAAGTTCCTTCATGCTAAGAGCTGTAGAATTTGAGACATGGAAAGTGCAAACTGAACCTCTTACTCTGGAAAATGATTGAATGCTTCTCCTTCGGTTCAGTTATCCTGCAGTCCGGTATCCAAGCCGGGGTGATTTATGCACTTGGCTGACATGCTGGCTAGCAGTGCTCTGCTGTAAATTGTTCCATTTCATCAAAGGATATATTATTTGTATGTCCAAGCATGGCAGATGCATTGGCAGATGCTTCCTTGTGGTCCCACTTATACAAGTGCATATAACTGTGCTGATGTAACAAAATGCAATGTAATATCACTTCATTATAGCCTAGACTTGCTCCATAGTAATCTAGTCTAGGACTGCCTGGTGGGTTTGCTTGCAGACCCAGATGGAGGTTGGGAATTCAGACATGTTTATGGGGGTTTGAGCTGAATTTTTAGATTTGATAAGCTATTAGTTCTCATCAGTTTAGTTGTATGGAACCAAAAAAGTACTACTGGATATTTGAACTATTGATGCAAATTATTTTAAGCCTTCGCTTATCGTCCCTTATTCTCTGCCTGCATAGGGCATAGCCTTTTATGATAAAAATACCCTCAATCAAGAAATCTCCCAAGTGAGCAAAATAATAAGTTCCCTCAGTCGAGCATCCATGTGGCACTATTGTGATGCATATCTCCTGTGAAAATGTGAATAAATTAGAATTTCTGCTCCTTGGTTGTTGTCTCTTTATCTTGCGCTCTAGCATGGAAAATTCTGGTGACACATGTGACTTCACTGATTCTAGTGATAGATTGAACTCATAGTGATGGACTAAGTCATCTGAGTGGCTGGCGGGTATATCCAAAATCAGTGTCCTCATGCGTTCTTCATGAAATTGGGGAACTTGAAACTAGAATTCACATTACTTGAAACTAAAAGTGCTACGGTGACGGGAACCAAAAGGGGTTGGTCTCTTATGTTGTGACCGAGTTGGAATAACAATGGCAGCAAGTAAAGAGAAACTGCAATGTGTCCGACTGTGAGAGACGAAATACGAGACATGGAGGATTGTCGGAAAAATACTTGTTTGTATTTTAGTTATTGAAGTCTTTAAAGTTTGGTAATAATGCTGGAGCGCCTGTCTTGTTTATTACACTTGTTTGACTCTAGGGGTGAATGGGTGATTCTTGAGCTTGTTTCTCTGGACAGTCTTTAACTTAGGTACAGATTGTATCTTTCGCGCGAAAGAATGATTGATCTTTTTATCACAACCTCCATCGTTGGATACCTGGAGTCTTAGACTTGCTTATGTCCCTAGCTTAACAGACGGCGAGGTTAACTACCGACATCTAAAATCGCTTCCATACGCGTTCTTTACCTCAAGCAAATTTCCTGTTTGGTGAATTTTTTTCGCTCCAGACGATCGAAAGACTCCCAACTTCCAAAGTAACAAGAAGAAGCGGACAAAAGCCTTTTGGCTTGGGATGCTTCCAAGGGGGAAGGAACAGCAGGGCTTTGAAGTTGCCGTCAATGCATCGATCATATCAAGGCCCACTTTTCTCCTATAAAAGCACTGATCCATATTTCCACACTCACCAAGATAAGAGAAGGAACGAGAGATAAACATGTCGAAGAAGGACAAGGTCATAATGCTGGACTTCTGGGGAAGCCCTTTTGCAATGAGGGTGAAGATGGCACTAGAGGAGAAAGGCATCGAGTTTGAGGCACGGGAAGAAGGGGACTTGTTAAGAAACAAAAGTGAGCTACTACTGCAATCTAATCCAATCTACAAGAAGGTGCCCGTCTTGCTGCACAATGGCAAGCCACTCTGCGAATCCCTGGTCATCCTCAACTACATCGATGAGACGTGGCCTTCACCGCCATTACTTCCCACGAGCCCTTATGAGCGATCGGTGGCCAAGTTTTGGGCAGACTTTGTGGACAAGAAGGTTTGCCTATAGCTACTCACCTTCCATTGACTACACTGTATAACTTTTAGTCATTGTTGACCGGAACTTCAACACCCGCTCCAAGTTTTAAAGTTCTTTTAATTTCTAATTTTTTTGTATCTCAGTATACATATAGACAGTTACAAATTAGTGTGTCCATAGATATTAGTGTACGTTGGGATGGTATAATTATGTGCAGGATAAAATAAGCGTGTATAAGAATTATTATAAGTGCATGTCTGATGAAAATTTCGTATGCAGGGACAAAATTAAATGTTAATGGTCAAGAAACTATGTCTTAAAAGTCTGGTCAAAGAAAGGACTGGAAGTTCCCATATTAACTTTGGTCAAAATCTGCAGGTGTTTGATGGAGGAAGACAGATATGGACAAGCGAAGGCGAGGCGTTAGAGGTGGCTAAGAAAGGGTTTGTAGAGTCTTTAAGGCTGTTGGAGGAAGCCCTTGGGGAGAAAGAATTCTTTGCAGGGGAGAAATTTGGGTTTGTGGACATCGTCCTCATTCCTCACACATCTTGGTTTTATGCTTATGAGCAATTCGGGGGCTTCAAGGTAGAGGATCAGTGCCCCAAACTCAGTGCTTGGATGAAGAGATGCTTGGGAAGGGAATCTGTTGCCAAATTGCTTCCTGACTCGGCAAAGGTTTGTGAATTGGTCTGCATGTTGAGGAAGATGAATGGGATTGAGTAGATGACCTGCCACGATAAACTCATTTGTGTTTCATTCGTGTTCTGCTTGGATGGTGGTGTTTCTTTTAATGTATTTCCTCTCTTTCCTTTTCTTCTCTCCTACACGAGAAGAAAAGAGAATAAAAGGTGTACTAGGGGTGGATGTTAATAAGAAAATGGGACCAACAATGTCCTTACCGTTTTCAAGCAATACAATAAAAACAATAATCTCCCGCGTCTTGCTTCCTTGCATATTTTTTTTTCCAAATCATTCATTATTTTTTTAAAATTGTACGGCTGTAACCATCTTCTCAACCGGTTATCTTTCCAAGATTCCACAATAGCGTCATCTTCCCTGCCGACTATTGCTCGCAAGCATTGCAAGCCCGCCGCGTGCTGCTCTACCGCCCCACTATTTGTTAGCACGGTCTCTGTGAGGACTCATCACAATAGCCATGATAGATCTTTAATATTTATATTACACTATAAAATCCAAAAAATACTTTCTTGTTATTCTTTGTTGAGATCTTGAAATATTATAAATGATATCAGAGCAAATCCAAAATAGCCCATACGGATTAGAGAACACTACAACATAGGCTAATTTTTGTTGTGTTAGTTATGATTAAATTTCAATAGATAGCCTTTGTTGTCTAGCTAGACAATCCAAGAAAGAAAGAGCAAGAATATGCTAATTCACGAAACAATATAAGTAAAGTGCTGAATGCAAAGTACAGTAAATACAAATAAAGAGAGAAAAAGCCGCACACAAACACAAATGATTTTTATAGTGGTTTAGTATACTTTATGCATCTATGTCCACTCTCAAAGCTCCTAGTTGAAATTTTTATTATATTCTCAAAAAATACAGTAGTCTATTTTATCGGCCTCACAAACAACCTAGTTGGTTATACCCAGGTCAACCAATCACTTTATAAGTATTTTCTTTAGGCTTCCAATGCAATTCACAGATTTGGATCAAATATTTTCCTAAGTTTCAGACCCTCTGAAACTTATTATAATTAATTTAGAATAAGAGAATTTTACACAATAAAGGAAGAGCTCTTTAATGAGTTGATTGTTATCATTGATGCTTGCTTAGAGAAGACTTGAAGACTTGCATTTAATGCTTACTCTTCTTTTCTTAAATGCTCTCACAAAATTCAAGAAAATTTGACTTAGAAGAGATTGAGCTTTCTTAAATGCAGTAAACACATAAATTGGGCTTCTTTATTCTTAGAAGTGTCTTCTCTTTTTGTTCTCCTGATTTTCTTTTGTTCTCAATTGAATTGCCAGCAAGTTTAATGCCCTTTAAAGGCATTTCTAGCTATTTTTGGTTGTTGGAGAAGAAATCTAGTAGTTGAAAAATTTTCTGGACAAAACAGGATTTCCTGCAAAACTAACTGTTTGAACTGTCAGAAGCTCAAGAGTTGACTCATAAGCTCAAGAGTCGACTCATGAAGGTCCAAGAGTCGACTCGTGCAGATCAAGAGTTAGCTCTTTTTCAAGTCTTTAAAATTTAGCATTCTATCTTTCCTCAGAGCCAAATCATCGGATGAAGAGCCAACTCATCCATGTCCACGAATCAACTCATAGTGACCATAAGTCGACTCTTGCAAGATGTGCCAAAAACATATCTTCTGTCCTATTGAGAGAGTCGACTTGTGGCTTCCATGAGTCAACTCACAGAGCATGCCAGATGATGTATCTTAAATATAACCACAAGCATATGATATGCAATATAGCACTTCCGGATAGTACAGGTCGATCCCACGAGAAATTGGATATTTAAAATGTGTTTAAATTCTTACCTAGATGGGCTCTAAAGAAAGGATAGAAAGATTGCTTGTAACTACTTTTAAAGCAGTGAGAGAAATAATTGTAGTATTATATCAACCTAAGAATTGAGGATTTTTGAATCCACTAGATTAATGATTTAGATAGCCATTCTCATGGTTTTTTATTGAATGTCTTTTAGGTCTTCTTATCAAAGTGCAAAGCATGAACAAGCATGGACCATGAAAAGACTTCTCTACTATGATCCATTAAGCATTTTGCTTTATCCTAGATAAGGAACTCTCATTTCTTGTGTTGATTTAAGCATAGGCCATGAAAGGATTTTAACCTAACTAAGACCCATCAAGATTTAATAGCAAGAAAGGGTTGATGATTTTGATCTCTCTTCACTTCTTTCTCTTGTGTTACCCAGGTATAGGTTATGAAGGGACTCTAACTGAAGAAAATTTGAGGTAGTTCCATGTATACAATTTTAAAATTTTATAGTAGAATCATGTTAAATTAAATAATTTAATCTAAATTACATGCAAGAGATCTAATCTAAACTACCAATGCTAGGATCTATAACATGATTTAAGATGCAATTAAAATCTAAAAATAAAAACATGCATCGATCGCATTGATTCCCTAGATCAGATCTAACCATTAGATCTGATCTGATATGATCTACTGAGTTCAAAACACATTATCTTTGTGCAGATTGTTGAACACCACTGCTGATCGTGAGGATCTAAGGTCTTGCTCGATGCTGTGCAACCGTATACACATCTAGCCTCTATGGAATGTCCACACAAAGCCCTAAAGCCGATCATTCTCCCTGGAAGTGCTAGCTCATGTGAAGACCTTCTTGCTGGTTGTTCTCAATCCTTCTTCAATTCTCTCGGACCCTTCTGGGAATGAGAAGGATACTCAGGAGCAAATAAAGTGGAGGAAGGAAACAAAACTAAGAGGAGACACTCTTCTCTCGATATTTTCTCTTCCCAAGACCCTAGAGTCAAAACCCTAAGGAACCCACTCAAAATCACACGCCCAAGAGGAAGTAGATATTCTCGGTTACATGCACAGAAGACCCACCCTGCCTCACCTATTCATGCCCCACTCTCTAAGACTTTGTCATGGTAATCTCTCCTCCTTTTGTCACATAAAAGGGATATGATTATAAAGTGGGCGCTGTGACAAAGATAAGGATAAGTTTGAGTTTAAATTCAAACTCCTTTTGAATTCAAACTTAGAATTGAACTCAAACGTAAAACTAACTAATCCTTATCCAAGGGAGGCATCAAATATGGCTAAAGCGTGGAACATTTCTCATGCATATCTGATATTCGCATGATGAGAAAAATGGCATGGAGAAAAGGAGTGGGCACATGGGTTTGAATTCAAACTCATTTGAATTTCAGACTTCATCCAATTAGACCCTTAACCAAATCAAATTTGGTTAGACCTAATTAGATAAGTGAACATCATCAAATTAAAAACCAAACTAACTAAATTAAATCCTAATCAAATAAAAAATTAATCGATCCCAAGTTCTAATTAAATTAGGAACTAGTCTCCCATAGCAATTAGGTCATCTTATAATCTAATCAGATCAAACCAAATTGAATTCAATTCAATTAGACTTAATTCAAACTTTATTGCTCAATCAAATTGAGCTAATCAGCAATCTAATTGCTTATTAATCCTTTAATAATGATAAAGTTTCAGTCCAGTGGGACTTTTGATGATAGAGTCCTAGTCCAGTGGGACTCTTGATCAGCCATCTTGATCGGACAGAAATATTTTTTTGTGTATGACCCCTATTGGGGATAAAATAACTCCTACTAAAGTCTAATAAGAAGTCCAAACTTAATATGACTTTATCTAGAGTCGCAACAGTTATGGCCGAACTTCAATTAAACTGATTTAACTCAACAACCCTCAAACCATGTATGCTGGACATACTTCTTAGTGGTAACCATCCTTTCTCTCTCAGCAATTGTAGAACTCCTTCAAGGCATGATGAACTCCGTCCGATCAAATTTGAATAGTAAAGGACATGATAACTAACTTTGGTCCTAGTGTTAGCAGAGCTCCATCGAATATTGAACATCCAACATCCTCCAATTTTGTCTATGGCAAATCTTGAGTGCGGTCGAATTTCTTTATGGCATACAGCATATCTCATTAGCCTTACATCGGGATCCCCATCCAGCCAAATTTCTTTTCACTCAAACTCCATTCTGATTGAATTTCTCTGCTCTACTTTGGTGGGTAACGGCCAATCTTTGGGGTAGTCGAGTTCCTCCATCTTCTTTCTAGCGATCACGGATCTGGTCAGTTTACATCGCACCCCTCGGCTGGATAGGTTCAAATGATAAAAGGACCTTGTCATGTTGTCAATTCGGAGTGCATAGTAGCCACTCTACGAATAATGAATCTCAGCACTCTTATAATTTGAATTTTAGTCTAGTGCATGTCTACTTTTGGCTAATCTCAGAGGCAGCTGAACTTCTCTTCAATTGAACTCCATTCTAGCTAAATTTTTTTATTCAACTCTGATTCGATCCTATTTCGAAATAAGTGACAGTCCTCCTACAATTAATGAGCTTCAGCATCCTACCGGGTTAGCCTTAAGTATTGGCCAAACTCCTTTGAATAGCTAGGATAGCATCACCAAGAAGCTCTAAATCTTGACACTCATCCGTCCCACCTCCCTGACAATCTCAAATTCCTATTGTTTTGGACGAACCTCTCAAAGTGTCAAAGACAACACTAGCAGAATCCAACCAACAGTGAGTCCATCCTCTACTATTTAATAGACTGATCTCCAGGCTCGGCCCACTTGACTTCGAGTCCTCCATGCCAGCATAAACCACTCCAACCATCATTTGAACTCCATCAAATAAAATCTAACTGCCTACAAGTCACGATAAATGATAGTCCATTCTCCATAACAAACTCTATGTGGCCCAAATAGCCCACTAGCAGATAGTTATGGCTGTCACCATTAATCTGTTACGCACTCTACCTATATAAGAAACCCTCCAAATATGTTTTTCTCTCTAAGCTCTCCTCTTTGCTCTTAATTCTTCTGAATACTCCATTCTTATTGACTGAAGAACTAACTTGACCATCAGAGGATCCTGTTGGAGCCATCCACTTTCAATTTAGACTTTATCTTGCTGGTCTCGTCAGCGAGCTCGTCTTCTCCTACTCTAGTGAACTTCAGTGTCAACACCATTTTCTGCACCAACATGATTGACGTTAAAGAAAGGGATGTTGAGCTCTTGTTCTTAAAGAAATGCCATCCAAAAAAAAATTTCAACCCGATGATCCACCACCTCTACTGCTAGACTCAACTGGATTAGCCTGCTTCGACCTCATCGTCGGCACCACAACCCCCACTAGTAGTCATGGTGGGTTTGGAGCAATTCAACCTGCTAATGCAGTAGGTTAAGGGCCTTACTAAAGCAGTATAGGCAATGCAGCAGTCTCCAGCACCAGTTCAGTTAGAAAGACCCTCGCTGGAATGTCGAGATCTAGTGTCTGGAAGACCCACTTGGGCGAGTTGATCGATGACTCCTGGAAAGAAAAAGCAGAGAGTGGAGACTCTCTATTCAGATCATGCTTCGATCCCTAGAGAATCACAACTCCCTCTAGCCAGTCGTGCTTTGAGATCCATGATCGAGATGATATTCTCGATCAGAAGCTTTAAGAAATAAATCGGTGGATCGATGAACTCTGCCATATTGCCCCCACTCACCATGATGATATCTATACTAACCCCCCATTCTCTGCTCGGATCATGCAGGAGCCCATCCCATTGAACTTCAAACTTTTCTAGTTTAAGAGTTATGATGGAACCTCAAACCCAGTCGACCATCTTGAAGCTTTTATGACTATGATGCTGCTCCATGGCATGCCTAACGTCATTCTGTGCCGAGCTTTTTCCTCCACTTTGAAGAGAGCAACGAGAAATTGATATTCGAGCCTCAAACTAGGTACCATCTTTTCTTTCGACCAGCTGAGCCACTAATTTATGGCTCATTTCATCAGCAGTCAGTGTCAGAGATGAGGTTTGGACTCCCTCATCAATATTAAGTAGAAGAAAGTAGAGTCCGTCCGAGCTTATGTTAGCCACTTTAGTGCTGCTGCCTTAGAGGTTCGAAACTTAGACCAATCTGTTCCTATGGCCGCACTGAAGGATAGCCTCCAGAAGAACAATCTCTTATTCTCCTTGGAGAAGAAGTACCCTTGGGCTTTTATCGACATATTGGCCCGGGCAGAAGGCTACGCTCGAGCGAAAGAGGCCTTCAAACTGAAGGATGAAGAGGCCATGGGAAAGCAGCAAGTGGATCAATCTAGCAAGCCCATAATTATTAAAAAGTTGGATGAAGATTGGCCATGCTCCAAAACTCCTTCTGAGTGCAGACAGGCCCGAACTCCACCTCGAGCATGTCAACCAAGAAGCTCAGATCGAAGAGCATGGCAAAATATTTCTCTCCAAGGTTTCATAATTATGCTCCTTTGAATGCTCCCAAGATCCAAGTGCTAAGAGAAATAAAGGAGCATCTATCGAGATCGAAGAAAATAAAGACTCATCCAACCAAGCGCAATCCTAATAAGTACTACCTCTACCATCATAACCACGATCACGATACTGAAGAATGTACCAATTCTAAGAAAAAATCGAGGAGCTCATCAGACGAGGTCGAATGGACAATTTTTTGAGACATCAACCAAAAAGAAGGGAGGACCGGCTAAGAGCTTTGCCATAGCTTGAACTATCTTGAAAGGGTGAGCCATAGGAAGATTGACCCCCACTTAGAATCATCAATACCATTGCTGGAGGACATCGACAGGAAGAAGCCAGTGGATTTACAGAGCCAGCAAAGAGGTAGAGGACTGAGGAGCCCATCACTTTCATCGAAGAAGATGCATAGGAGGTTCAATTTTTGCACAATGATGCAATTGTAATTACTTTAAATATTGTTGGTTATGATGTACATCATGTTTTGATTGATAGTGGAAGCTCTGCCAATATTTTATTTTATGATGCATTCTCTAAAATGTCTATACTTAACAATTACATGGGGCTAATAAGCTCCCCATTAGTGGGGTTCACCGACAATGCAGTGTTGATTGAAGGAATAATTACTTTGTCTATTGTAGCTGGCCGGTACCTAAGGCAATCAAAGGCCCAAGTTGATTTTCTAGTAGTGAAGGCTCCCTCAGCTTATAATACGATTCTTGGCCGACCTGGTTCAAATGCACTTCGGACTATGGTTTCGATCTATTACTTAAAGATCAAGTTTCCAACAAACCATGAGGTTGGAGAAGTTAGAGGAGATCAAGCATTGGCATGACACTGTTACACCATTGCCTTGCATGGAGGAAGGCAAGCAGACCCTTATCCAGTGGATGGACTTGATACCCGTGATAACCTGACTGAAGAACGGGGGGGACCAATTGACGACCTTGTTGCAATCTCTCTAAATGATGGAAATGAAGATCATACTATTCAAATCGGCTCTAACTTGGAAGAGGGAGTTAGGAAGCAGCTCGTCACCTTCTTGTGAAAGAATGTCGATGTCTTTATCTGGGTACCTATGGATATGCTTGGGATCGATGCAGAAGTAATGGAACATCATCTAGCTATGGATCTTAAGCATTGGCCAGTAAAGCAAAAGAAGCACAGCTTTGCATCAGAGTGGAAGAAGGGCATCATAGATGAGGTCGACAAGCTCTTTAAAGCTCAGTTCGTCCAAAAGGTATCCTACTTGGATTGGATTATAAATGTAGTTCTTGTCAAGAAGGTGAATGGCAAGTGGAGGATGTGCATAGACTTTACAGATTTGAATAAAGCTTGCCCAAAGGACAACTATTCTTTGTCAAGAATTGATCAACTGGTGGATGCAACTTCGGACCATGAGCTCCTCACTTTTATGGATGCCTTCTTCAGTTACAATCAAATCTAGATGGCATCAGAAGATGAGAAAAAAGCTGCTTTTATTACCAACCATGATCTTTATTATTATAGGATTATATCCTTTGGACTAAAGAATGCAGGCGCCACCTATCAGTGCTTAGTGAACAAGATCTTCAAAGAGCAGATTAGCTATAATATGAAGGTCTATATGGACAGTATGCTAGTCAAAGTCGATCTTCAATGAAGCATATCACCGACCTTGAGGAGACCTTCAACATCCTTCAAAAGTACATGATGAAGCTGAATCCAACCAAATGTGCCTTCGAAATAACCTTGAAAAAGTTCCTAAAATTTATGGTATCAAGGTGTGGCATTGAAGCAAATCTCGAGAAGATCAGAGCTATTCAAGAAATGACTGCACCAAAAATAACAAAAAAAATTCAATGCTTGATAGGAAAGATCATGGCTTTGAATCGATTCGTTTCGAGGTTGGCCAGGCATTGCATGTCCTTTTTTCAAGTGCTCAAACAATCAAAGAACTTTTGCTAGAGTTCTGAGTATCAGCAAGTCTTCGAGGAGTTGAAGAACTATTCTAGCTCACCTCCTCTCCTTACCAAACCTGAACCTGATGAAGAACTGTTCATGTATCTAGTGGTGTCACCTACAGTAATTAGAGCTATCCTAAACAAAGAAGAGAGAAATACAGAAGCCTATCTACTACATAAGTAGAGTTCTGAGGAATGCAGAAATAAGGTATAGAAAATTAGAAAAGCTAACCTATGCTTTGTTGATTGTAGCAAGAAAGTTTCGACCTTACTTTTAGGGACATACAATCACACTTCTCACTGATCAGTCTATCAAAGCAGTTCTTTATTGGCCCGATACTTTTGGAAGAATAGCAAAATGGATAATCAAACTTACCAAGTTTGATATCAATTTTCAACCATGGCCATCCATTAGAGCTTAGATATTGGCCGACTTTATAGTAGAATGCACCATTCCTGATCCAGCCGAGCTCGAGTATTAAGAAGTTAGTACTTCTAGTTCATAGCCAAACTTCACAAAGGAAAAAGCAGATCTCCCTGAGAACTTTTGGGCTCTATATGTTGATGGTTCATCTAATGCTTCAAGGGTGGGTGCAGGCTTGATTCTAATCAATCTAGAAGGAATTATTACTAAATACATGCTATGCTTTGAATTTTCTATGATAAATAATGGGATGGAATATAAAGCTCTAATCGCAGGATTAAGAATAGCTAAAGAATTGGAAGCAAACTATGTAAAAGTTTACAGTGACTCTCAATTGATGGTGGAATAAGTTAATAGTAATTATCAAGCTTGGGAGGAAAGCATGAAGAGGTACTTGGAAAAAGTAAGGAGCCTAATTTTGGCCTTCAGTAATATTGACATTCAGTAGACCGCCAGAGCAGAAAATACTAGGGCCGACCTTCTCTCCAAACTAATTACTCTGGCTCCAAGTGAATTGCCAAAAGAGGTCTTCTTTGAAGTTTTGCAACACCCAAGTTTAGAAGAATCCCAAATTATGATGTAGGTCGATTTCGAGCCCAGCTGGATTGATCCACTTATTTTATACCTTAAAGATGACACACTTCTTAGGGATTCGAAAGAAGCATGAAAATTAAGAAACCAGACCTCTCGCTATGTTTTATATGAGAATAAGCTGTACAAAAGGTCATACTTCTTGCCACTTCTTAGATGCCTTCGACCTTCTGAAGTCGATTATGCATTAAGGAAAGTTCATGAAGAAATTTATGAAAATCATCTAGGGGCCAGATCATTATCATACAAGCTACTTTGTCAAAGATACTACTGGCCGACTATGTAACAAGATGCCATTGATTATGTAAGAAAATATGATCATTGTCAGAGAAATATAAACATCCAGAGATAACCAGCTACATAGCTTACACCCTTAAGTGCTCCTTGGCCGTTTGCGCAATGAGGGATGGATATACCTGGGCTCTTTCCCATGGCATCGAGATAATGAAAACTCCTTCTAGTAGCTATGGATTACGTCACCAAGTGTCTTTGAGGCCAAACCACTGGTAAAGATCACTGAAGCTAAAGTACATAACTTCATCTAAAAGTCAATAGTCTGCATCGACCTAACTTAGACTCTCATCATGGATAATGGATGTCAGTTTGTAGGAGTAAAATTTGCTAAGTTTTATGAAGATCTTAACATCTCCCATCATTTAAAATCAGTAGCTTACCCACAGGCAAACGATGAAGCCAAGATAACAAACATGATCCTACTACAAGGGATTAAAGCAAGACTTGAAAGGGTAAAAAGAACATGGGTGGACGAACTCTATCATATTCTCTGGGCTTACAAAATCATTCAAAGGCTGCCAACTAGAGAAACTCCCTTTGCCCTAGCTTTTGGAACTGAAGCAGTAATACCAATTGAGCTTAGACTTTTCTTGGCATGAGTTGAAGACTTCAATGAACAGGACAACTCAAGGGACCTCAGAGTGAATCTTGACCTACTAGAAGAAAAATAGGAGAGAGCCCAAATTCGAATGATGACTTACAGACAATAGGTGGCTCGCTATTACAACTCCAGTGTTAGAAGTAAACTCTTCAAAGTTGGAGACTTGGTGCTGCGAAGAGCAAATATCTCCTAACCATAAAGCCAAGAAAAACTCACTCCAAACTGGGAAGGCCTTTATGAGGTCGTGAAAATCGTCCAACCAGAAACATGTTATCTAAAGGAGCTCGAAGGGGTTATACTCTTGCGATCATAGAATTCAGAAAACTTATGAATGTGAAGGGAAATCCTGATTTTCTGGATCAGGTTCGTTCAGATCTGATCGGATCAAGAGATATATTTCAAAAATTTTTCTCTTTGATCCTAATCAGATCTGAGATATTTCAGATCTAAATCTTATTATTCTAATAATAAAAATAAAATCTAAATAAATTAAATTAAATTTAATTTATCTTGATGTAGGATAATCCTAATATCCATTGATGATCCTGTAAGCAGCGGAAGGTTCTGGATCTAGCCACGCAAGTGCCTGGATTCTATCGATATCCACTCAAGCTGGATCTGGAGATCCTCTTCTTCTCTATCATGTCTTCAAAAATCAGATCTGGATCTGATCTAGAGGATCTTTAAAATACCTTTCGAAGATCAGCAGTTGTCCTTTGCAACAGCGCAGCCTTCTAGCTTTCTGTCGCCTTTCTCTCGTCTGGATTGCACCAACTTGGATCCCAAACACCTTTGGGTGTGGAGAGGAGAGGGAGAAGATGGACTTGGCATGGAGGAGGAGGAGGAAGGCAGCCTTGGGGCATGGGAAATTGTGTTGCTCTTTGAGTTGGGCACAGGGTCTTATTTATAAACTAAGAGTGATCCAACTCCTCTTCTTTCCAACCAATCATAACCCTTTATGAAATCAGATCTAAATCGATTGGTGGGAATAGAGCCCCTTGGATTCCTTCTTAGATGGTGCCTAAGATCGGTCAAACTTGGTTCTTAGGAGAAGTCTAATTTGAATCCAAAAAGGAGATGGAGTCCCTGTCCAACAGGGACTCCTGGGCGCCTCCAGCTTGGGCACACGCCAAAGGTGGCATGCATCCTCCTCCTTGCTAGGTTCTGGCAGGAGAACAAGCCCCCACCTGCTCTTCAATAGGTGCATGATACGTGGACAGAAGTCAAAGTATCAATGGCCAATATTTGACCAGTCAAAGGTCAACTTTTGACCAAAGTCAAAGGACGAGAAATGGCAGGTGACCAAAAATAATAGGTATTATCTTACAAAATAAGATAACTCTTCTCTGACCTGGATAGGCTCCAGTCAGACCAGGTGAAGGCTTCTGATCGAGTACAAACTCCTTTGGCTCAGTAAGGATAACTATTTATGATAGTAAAAGAAGAACGTTAGGTTCAATCGAGTGCTAGCACGATTTTCTTGAACCTAATTGAATCTCATTCAGATCAATTGAACTGGATTAGTTCAATTAATGATCACCAGATTCAAATCCTTATTTGTATGACCCAGTTAGGTTCAGTTCTGTATGGTAATGGAATATGTCATGATCTCTATCATTGACATCATCGAAACTCCTTTCGATGGATCAGAACTCTTCTGATTCGAACAGCTAGAATGATCGATCATCTAAATCATTCTAATTGCTCCCAAAATCCACCAGTGACACCTAGTAGTATATGGTGGCAATCCATCAGAGCTGAATGCGAACCTTTTGGTGCAGCTATCTGTGTGATTAAGTTCTTCTATCTTGAGCCCCGATCAGATTAGGATTAAGGTGAACTCATCAAATCCTAGTTTCTGTCATATGATGTAATCATTCGATTCAAGTCCGATGTGAAAATCTAAATAGAAACTCTTTCTATTATTTCACTCTGCCATGGCCATGGGCTTCTGGACTTGATTCTCATGATCATCATAGGGCTGCTCCTCTACCACCGAGGTAGATAGATTCCATCTTGATGCAATCCAGTTCCTACAATTAACATGCTATAGCCAACATACACCTCAGGATTCCATATGGCTAGGAGATTGAGTTATGGTGTAGTCAAACTATAACACCCTCAAGGTAAACTATCGATGCATCTCAGGTTAAAGAACCAAACACATTACTACAGCATCGAGTTAGTCATTGACGAGAAGGTAGACTTCCTAATGGCTACTTGAGGTGGTCACGCTCAGTGCCCTGATTCTTTAATTAGTACCTATACTCTTGCTTCGATATCTCTACACCATAGACTCAAGACTCATCTACTAAAGAGAAGCGATTGTACACCAACCTTCCGGATCAATCACCATCCTCGTGATGATCCTATGGTCGAAAGCATTTTATGAGTTAATAATGATTATTCATGTCTTAAATTTTCAACTCTTGAAAATATGAATTATCATTACCATTAACTCAAAGGATGTATCACAGACACTAAATACACATATGTGATAGTAAATAACCCATTTTATTGATAATAGTCAAAATTATAATTTTACCCTTAGAAGTGTATTATAAGTGTCAGCCAATTCTGGCTTCTAGGGCATATATATCTAACAAAATGTACTATCAATAATCTTATTTCAATAAAATTTTTCTTGCTTTAACATTCTTGTCTTTGGTATAAAACTATCAATGATAAGAAATTATTCGATTGAGCTTTATTTTCAAATGAAGTAGAAGGCCATCAGTTATTTAAGATAGGAGGTTAATCTCATCGCAGTGAGGGTGAAGGCCTTCGGTTATTTAAGATAGGAGGTTAATCTCATTGTAGCGAGGGTGAAGATCTCTAATTATTTAAAATAGGAGTTTAACCTCATCGCAGCGAGGATGAAGGCCTCTGGTTATTTAAGATAGGAGGTTAACCTTATCATAGCAAGGGTGAAGACCTCTAATTATTTACGATAGGAGGTTAACTTCATCCAAGCAAGAGTAAAGACCTCCGATTCTTAAACAAGAGATAACGAGGAGAGGCCCTCTCAACAGTCCTTTTGTGCCATGATAACTTTATTAGGAATAGGAGGAGGACCTCATCCTAACAAGAAAGATAGTCCACCACGTTAGGAATAGGAGGAGGACCTCATTCTAACTTGGATGAAGACCTCCATAGGGGTTTGAAAGCCTTCGATCCTTAAAGAGGGGGAAAACTATGGATATGAAGACTTCTAGCTCATAGATGCTTCAAATCGAGTTCAAAAACCCTTGTTCATAAATAAGAGGGATAGATACATAAGATGCAGAACTGAAGTTATTATTTCGAGATGACGTCAACATCGGGCACGATAAGAAAATAAAGAGAATTAGCAAGCATCAAACCAAAGTGGAACATAGAAAGATAAATGAAAGAAATATCATTGCATTAAAATTAAAGTTCTTTACAAAGGTCCTTAAGACCGATTACAAAAATGATGGAGAAGAGAAAAAAGAAGAAAATGATTCAAACTTCGGACTTCCACCTCCAGCCATCACGGGGGAGTGCTTCAAATCTTGCACCTTATCTTTGAGCTCTTGCCAAACTGCTAAACTCTAACTTAGCAATTTCTGGGATCTTCAAAAGTCTTGTTCAGCTTTTCTTAGCCCCTTCCTTAAAATGGCCGACTTAGCCTCCACATCTTTCACAGCATTTTGTTGATAAACCATTTGAATCTTTAACTGCTATAGCTCGGTCTTCTCCTTCTCATAGAGCTCAAAGATATTTCCCATGATCCTTCTCAAAGAGTTAATCTCCTTAGAATCCATGCCCAAACTTGCCTGGGCCCTATTAGCCAACCACTTTCGAAGTTTGGTGATCTCCTCATTGGCCATCCAAACTGTTCATTGAAGCTCGGCAATTTGATTGCTCCAACCCAGCTTGTAATTCTTATAGGAATCCTCAGCCTTATGCAGCTGGTCTTGGAGCTCAAAAAATCTTTTGGATCAATCCTAGTTGTACTCTTCCCGACTTGAGGACCATGCCAAGCTACCCTCTAATTGTTGGATCTTCTCATTGGTCATGTTAAGTTCGACTTTGAGGAAGTTGATCTTTGCAGTCAATGCCCAAGACTTCTCACTGGCATGCTTTTTAATCTCTTCGAGCTCCTCTTTCAAATGATTCTTTTTCTTAGTATATTTCTTAAAATCCTTCTTGCATGCTTGGTGGAGGCGGTTAATTTCAACAGCGACCTCAGCATAATTCTTTTGTGACTTTTGAAGCTCATCCTCAATTTTCTTTAGTTTCTTACTCAAATGATGAACTTCTTTGTTTAACTTTCTATTAAAAGCCTTCAAGGGAATTTCTTGAGGCAGAGGGTCCACGTCGACTGGAGACTGCATTAATACACAAGACACCATGACACAAAGGAGCAACGGATGAGCTTGGTGCGACATTAGCAATCTTAGATCCTTGAGCAGGCAGGTGGCTCAGCGCTCGGGGGTTCGACAGAAGCTCTGGAGGGCCCGACTTCATCGCCAAAGGACTCCCCTACCAAGAAGCTAAGATTGAGCTCGAAAAACTTCTTGGCCACCTTTCTTTGGTAGAGCTCAAACCCCTTGATAAAGGCTACCTTGCCAAAGTCAATCTTTATGTCCTTCATCTTCGAGGAGGCCTTGAAGTCTTGTATCACTTGATCCTTAGCCTCCGAGATCTGACTCTCCTTTTTGATAATCTCAGCCTCAACTTTCTTCCTCTTCTTAGTCTCCAAGGCTAGCTCCTCCTTCGCCTTTGCTAAGGCCTACTCGGTGTTTCAGATTGCCTCTTGAAGGCCCCAAATTTTGGTTGATTTCTCCTTGAGGAGGCGATTGATCTCGACCTGGCATTCTTTGTGAACCTTTGCCGCCTCCATCCTTTGAAGATTAATCACCTTGATGTTGGCAATCATTTGATGATCCATCTACAAAAAATGAAGTAGGTTATGCTAATGAAAGAGCATGCAAATAAGTTAAAGAGAAGAGATGAAGTAGTTACCTTAAGGAAGGTCCCAAGAGAGTCCCAAGTGCACTGCTCAAAATCAAAATTGACTATCCTATCCATGACTTTGGGTAGGGTGCATCCGTCAATCAAAGATTTGACAACCTCTTGATTGTCAAAGGAAGAGTCTCCACTATCCTCGCCGTCGCCGTTGGATCCACTAGAGTTGGCTTTACGTCAAACTTTTATGGCAGTTGACTTCTTCCTCCTCTTCTTTTCTACTCCCTTTCCCTTCTCGATGGAAAGTTTTGGAATTTGGACATCAGCAAGAGGACTGGAGGACATCGAAGGCACTACAACCTCAGTAGCAGCAGTAGTGTCAACGAGCACAGCAAAGCTCAGGGTATCGATCCTTGCCCTCTTGGAGGTCGCGCTGGATGCACCACCCTTTCTTTTACGAATTTGGGGCTCCTTGGAAAGCCACCTAAGTTCTTTCGAATCTATTTCTATAATGATAAAAGAGTTATAGTTAGAAAGAAAGACAAAAAAAAAAATAACTTATAAAATTTGGATGTATACCTGTTGGATTGAAGGGACTTAAGCCGAGATTGAACAAGGTTTGATCCTTTATCAGTTCAGATAGGGGAGGAGCTCAGTAATCCCTAAGTTTGCTAACCAAATTAAGATATTCTCTTTCTAACCTTGGATCCCGACAGATCGAATCTCTAAGGTGCCTCTAGGGAGAAAGTCCTAGCTTTAGGATTGGACAGAAAATGAAAATTTTTTTTCCTTCCAATTATGAATGAAAGAAGGAGTGCCCTTGAGCAACCCCTTCTTGCCGAACTATGGAGATAAATACCATCAGTCTTTAGCAGTGGGATGACGTTTAAAGGTAAAGTAATTTCAGAATAAGGAGATGATAGGATGGACTTTGGCAGAAATATATATAGAGAGAGAGATGAATCCTATGATAAATCTAAAATAGGTACTCGTTAGAGAACGAGGGCACTGAGCGTGACCACCTCGAGTAGTCATTAGGGAGTCTACCTTCTCATCAATGACTGACTCGATGCTGCAGTAGTGTGTCTGGTTCTTTGACCTGAGATGCATTGATAGTTCACCTTGAGGGTGTTATAGTTTGACTACACCATTAAATGTTTAGATAATGGAAAAGAGCAATCACAAAAGGAGGAATTGAAGCTGTAACCTAACATGGAAGAACTCCAAATACAAATAAAAATGACCCAAGGGAGGGGCGCATGCTCGGCCGCTTGACCTGGAAAGTTCCACCTTGTATTTAGGAGGCACCTTATATTGGATTCTGATTAGCGATAGGATTTCAGAAGATAGGAAGCAGGGGATAGTTTTGAGAATGAAAATTGGATGAGGTACCTCTCTAAATTTAGTTCCTACCTTAGGGACTGGGTCTTGGGAGTTTGGCTCAAACAAGCTCCTAGAACCGCTGGATCGAAAAACTTTAGAAGACATTCGAATCAAAGCAAACTTGAAAAATCCCAAAAAAATCAAAGGAAAAAGGCTATAAATTTTTGGAGAAAACCAAGGAGGAACAGTGAACCCCCTATTAGATATATGTGCCCTAGAAGCCAGAATTGGCGATACTTGTAATACACTTCTAGGGGCAAAATTGTAATGTTGACTAAAATCAATAAATGGGTTATTTTCTATCACATATGTATATTTAGTATCTGTGATACATCCTTTGAGTTAATGGTAATGATAATTCATATTTTCAAGAGTTGAAAATTTAAGACATGAATAATCATTATTAACTCATAAATTGCTCCGGACCATAGGATCATCACGAGGATGGTGATTGATCCGGAAGGTTGGTGTACAATCGCTTCTCTTTAGTAGATGAGTCTTGAGTCTACGGTGTGGAGACATCGGAGCGAGAGTATAGATACTCATTAGAGAATGAGGGCACTGAGCGTGACCACCTCGAGTAGTCATTAGGGAGTCTACCTTCTCATCAATGACTGACTCGATGCTGCAGTAGTGTGTCTGATTCTTTGACCTGAGATGCATCGATAGTTCACCTTGAGGGTGTTATAGTTTGACTACACCATTACTCGGTCTCCTAGCCATATGGAATCTTGAGGTGTATGTTGGCTATGACATGTTCATTGTAGGAACTGGATTGCATCAAGATGGAATCTATCTACCTCGGTGGTAGAGGAGTAGCCCTATGATGATCATCAGAATCAAGTCCAGAAATCCATGGCCATGGTAGAGTGAAATAATAGAAAGAGTTTCTATTTAGATTTTCACATTGGACTCGAATCGAATGATTACATCATATGACAGAGACTAGGGTTTGACGAGTTCACCTAAACCCTAATCTGATCGGGGCTCAAGATAGAAGAACTGAATCACATAGGTAGCTGCACCAAGAGGTTCGCATTCAGCTCTGATGGGTTGCCACCATATACTGCTAGGTGTCACTGGTGGATTTTGGGAGCAATTAGAATGATTTAGATGATCGATCATTCTAGCTGTTCGAATCAGAAGAGTTCTGATCCATCGAAAGGAGTTTCGATGATGTCGATGATAGAGATCATGACATATCCCATTACCATATAGAACTGAACCTAACTAGGTCACACAAATAAGGGTTTGGATCTGGTGATCATCAATTGAACTGATCTAGTTCAATTGATCTGAATAAGATTCAATTAGGTTCAAGGAAATCATGCTAGCACTCGATTGAACCTAACGTTCTTCTTTTGCTATCATAAATAAGTTGTCCTGTCTGAGCCAAAGGAGTTTGTGCTCAAACACAGGCCTTCATATGGTCTGACAGGAGGTTGTCCAAGTCAAAAAAGGTTGTCTTATTTGTAAGACACTACCTACCATTTTTTTGGTCACCTGCCATTTCTTGTTCTTTGACTTTGGTCAAAAGTCTACCTTTGACTGGTCAAATGTTGACCATTGACACTTTGACTTTTGACCACATGTCATGCACCTATTGGAGAGCTGGTGGGGGCCTATCCCTCTGCCAGAACCTGACAAGGAGAAGGGCACACGCCACCCTAGGCATGTGCCCATGTTGGAGGCGCCTAGGAGTCCTTGTTGGACGAGGACTCCATCTTCTTTTTGAATTCCAATTAGAGTTCTTCTAAGAACCAACTTTGACTGATCTTAGGTGCCCTCTAAGGAGGAATTCAGGGGTCTCTATTCCCACCAATCAGATTTAGATCTGATTTCACAAAGGGTTGTGATTGGTTGGGAGGAAGAGGAGTTGGATCACGCTTAGTCTATAAAAGAGACCCTGCGCCCAACTCAGATTCTAAGCAATTCAATTGAGAAACCCCATGCCCCAAGGCTGCCTCTCCCCTCCTTCTCCACGCCATAGTCTCTTCTCCCCTTGCTCTCCATGTCCAAAGGGAGTTTTGGACCTTGGTTGGTGCGATTCAAATCAAAGAAAGGCGATCAAAAATAAGAAGGCTGCGCTGCTGCAAAGGACGACTGCTCATTTTCAAAAGAGTTTTGAAGATCCTCCAGATCAGATCCAGATCTGATTTTTGGAGGTGTGATAGAGAAGAAGAGGATCTCCAGATCCAACCCGAGTGGATACGGGTAGAGGCCAGGCGCTTGCATGGATAAGATCCAGAACCTTCCGCTGCAAACAGGATCATCAACAGGGTAATAGGATTACCCAGATCAGGTAAATTAAATTTGATTTAATTTATCTTTTAATTTTATTTTATTAAAATAATAAGAATTAGATCTAAAATATATCAAGATCTGATTGGGATCAAGAATTTTTTTTTTTGAAATATATCTCTTGATCTGATCAGATCTGAACGAACCTGGACCGAAAAATCAGGATTTCCCTTCAACTGGTATCAGAGCCATGGTTCTAAATTGTTTAGATCTGATTTTAAATTTATTTTAATTAAAAAATAATTGATTTCAGATGTCACATGAGATGTGATCAGATCTGAAATCAGAAAAAATTAAAATTAAATAATTTGGATCTAAGATTAGAAGATATGCATGACTAGTTCTAGAATAGAATAGTTCTATAGAATATTCTTGCATATTTTTGATTTAATCCGATTAAATCATGTTTTAGATCTTTTTATTTACTATTTTTTGATATTATAAGTGTTATAATAACATATAAAAAATAGCAAATAAAAATTATTTAATTTTTGAATATCATATGAGATATGATTGATGCATGTCTAGACTAGTTGTAGAATAGTTCTACATAATTGTCTAGATTAGAATTTATTTTGATAAGATCAATTTAAATCTAATTTTTTAGATTATTATGAGATAATTTAGATCTGAAAATATGAATGATTTGATATATGAGATGTATGCAAAATATGCCATGATTAGATCTACTTTATATATGAGATATATGATATAGATCTGATATTGTTTTGTAGTATTGAATGTTCCTGATTAAGGCGTTCCTCTTGGCCGTCCAGTCATAAGAATGAAGAAGGGTTTAAAGGCCCTCTCTTTCCATTCGATGGGATATTCTTATGATGTGTAGGGGTGCTGCGTGTTCGTTCTTAATCAGAAATCCAAAACTTACTTTCTGCAAAATCCTAGATCCTGAAACCCTAGGATTTATTGTGCATATTTTGTTTATGAACCCTACTTAATTAAGAATTAAGTTTATGAAATGTTAATTAGGTCTAAAATTGAGAATTTCAGATCTAAGACATATTCATAATACTGGGTTCGGACTTGGGTAGCTCAATTAGGTCTAAGCGGTTGATCAAACTGAATCAAGAGTTGGTTAGATGGGATCAACAATGCTTAAATTGACCAGCCTAATAGGATTAAGTCTGGGTCAAGATCGAGTCACGATCAAGCAAGTCCTAATTAGGCTCAGAGGTTAGAGTCTGGATTGTAGGCTAACCCAATTGGTTTTGGCTCAACAATTTGGTGTCTAAGGTAAGTTTGGCATAGACGACCGACTGGTTTTTAATTGGAAGCTACTCGACCTGAATGCGTTCTTGTACGAGTTAATGGCATATTTGTTCCACCGATCTCACTTACCTGGCCATATCTGTTGACACAGTTCTGATCTGAGGTGGCCAATAATCCGAGCTAACCCATGCCACTAGGTTAGTCATAATTGTTATGACTAAGCCAAGTCTAGTTTAGTGAGACCTGAATCAATTCTCCCTAAGAAAAGATTAAGTCTGAGGTCTTCCACCATTGTAGATGTGCGGGCCCTTCCCGGGGTTGATTGTTCTCGGTTGGATACAGTGGCTCAGTTGCACCGGGAAGATGCAACCATGTCTATTAGGCATTGGATGCTATGGGCTGGAGGATGAGTTGAGCTCAATATTTCGGATACGGTGAGAGACTCAATTAGAAACTCAGTCTATGCAAATGGTGGGTCTGACTTAACTAAGGAGTGGATCAATATTCTGGATACGGTGAGATTCATGAATTAGAGACCAAGTTCGGGTGCACCATGATTAGAGAATCATTGAACAAGAGTTGTTCACTCATTGGCTAACCCATCACCAATAACTGTTAGGTGAGGTGATGAGTAAGTTGGTGAGACCGCACCACCCACTAGAAATCATTAATCGTGAAGATTTTCGCATCTCTACAGAGGGAGTGTAGGGATCCGAGAAAATAGTGGGAGCTAATTTGTTTAAAAATAAAATCTCTAAACAAATTGGTTAAGTCAAAATTATAGTATCTAACTAGAATCTTTGACTCTCTACAGGAATATGTCTACGTCCAACCCATTGGCACGTATCCTGGACACACATAGACTGACTGGACCCAATTATAAAGATTGGCTCAGGAACTACAAAATTGTTTTGGGTTTCGAGAAGTTAACCCATGTTTTGGACCAGGACCCTCCCACATTACCAGCCCGTCCATCTGTTGAACAGAGAGCGTCTCTGAAAAAATGGATTGACGAAGATAATAAGGCCAGATATTACATGTTGGGCTCGATGTCTGATGAGCTCCAGCGCCAACATGAGGATATCGGGACTGCTCGCCAAATGTTGGCTCACCTGCAGGAGATGTTTGGTGAATAGAGTCGCGCAGCCAAATATCAAGTCACAAAATGACTTTTTAAGGCTAAGATGCATGATGGGCAGTCAGACCAAGATCACTGTCTGACAATGATCAAGGACATGGAAGAGCTTGAGAAGCTCGGTGTGAAGTTGGACTTGGACCTGCAGAACGATATTATTCTACAATCCTTGATTGATGCATATGGGCAATTCATCATGAATTACCACATGCATAAACTTCAGAATTCCTTGGCCGAGTTAATGAATATGCTGGTTACCGCTGAGCTTTCTATGAAAGGTTCTAAAGGCTCAGTTCTTGCTATGGAACGGACTTCTTCCAAAAGAAAGTCTTATGGAAAGAAAAAGAAGTCTGTGAAAAAGCAAAAGGTGGAAGGATCAAAGAAGAAGAAGGCAGAATCGAAGAAAAAGGCCGATGGCAAAGGAAAGTGTTTCCATTGCAACAGCGACAGCCATTGGAAGCGAAACTGCCCTACTTACCTGGCCACCCTGAAGAACAAGAAGGAAGGTCCTTCTGGAGGTATGCTCGTTATTGAGTCTAACCTTACAGTTTCTTCTGCATCCAGTTGGATGCTTGACTCTGGTTCTAGTGCTCATCTGTGCACTTCTATGCAGTGTCTTGAGGATAGCAGGAGGCTGAGGGATGGAGACATGATCCTACGCATTGGTAATGGAGCAAGAGTTGCTGCAGTAGCCATGGAAACATACTCTCTGTGATTGTGAGTCGACATGCCATATTTCTTGAAAAATAGTTTATTCAAGATAGCGGCATTGGAAGGCATATCAAACTTGATGAGAAAGTCTCACAAGCAGAACGAGCTAAGGACCAAGTGGAACCAAATCAGGTTGAGCCAATAAGAACACTACCTCCTCCACCTCGTAGATCGAAAAGAGTTTCCCGTCCCCCTGAAAGATACTTAGGTATTATTTCAGAGGATGTAGAGAAAATGTTCCTCGTAGGTAATGGTGCTCATGGTGATGATCCCAAAATCTACAACGAGGCGATATTAGATATCGACTCCGAGAAATGGTTAGAGGCAATGCAGTCAGAAATTGACTCAATGCACTCAAACCAAGTCTGGACCTTGGTAGATCCATCAGAAGGTATAGTACCTATTGGATGTAAATGAATCTTCAAGAGAAAGATTGGTGTAGATGGGAATGTGGAGACATTCAAGGCTAGATTGGTGGCAAAAGGTTATAGTCAACGCGACGGCATAGACTATCAGGATACCTTTTCTCCAGTAGCTATGCTAAAATCCATCCGCACATTGCTTGCTGTTGCAGCCTATTTCGATTATGAAATATGGCAAATGGATGTGAAAACGGCATTCCTAAATGGATATCTTGAGGAAGATATCTATATGGAACAGCCGCTAGGTTTCACATCCAGTGATACTGATCACAAGGTTTGCAAGCTGCAAAGGTCCATATATGGACTTAAGCAAGCATCTCGGAGCTGGAACACTCATTTTAATGATGTGATCAAAAAGTTTGGTTTCATCAAAAATGAAGAGGAACCATGTATTTTCAAAAGGGTCAGTGGGAGCGCTGTTGTCTTCCTCGTATTGTACGTGGATGACATCCTCCTTATTGGGAATGATATTCCCATGTTGACATCAGTCAAGATGTGGTTGTCCAAGGAATTCTCCATGAAAGACCTAGGTGAAGCATCCTTTATTCTAGGAATTAAGGTCTATAGAGATAGACCGAATAGGATGCTAGGACTTTCACAGAAGATGTACATAGAGAAAGTACTAAAGAGGTTTAGTATGGAAAACTCTAAGAGGGGATTAATACCCTTCAGACATGGTATTCATCTTTCCAAGAAGATGTGCCCCAGCACACCTGAGGAAATAGAACGCATGAGCAAGATCCCTTATGCTTCTGCAATAGGGAGCCTCATGTATGCCATGCTATGTACACGACCTGATATAGCCCATGCTGTGAGTGTCACAAGCAGATATCAGTCAAATCCAGGTGAAGAACACTGGACTTCTGTGAAATGTATCCTTAAGTACTTGAGAAGAACTAAGGATATGATGTTGGTCTTTGGTAACGGAGAACTCCAAGTCTAGGGATACACAGACTCGGACTTCATGTCCGATATAGATGATCGAAAGTCGACATCTGGGAGTCTGTTTGTGTGCAATGGTGGAGCTATCAGCTGGAAGAGTTCCAAGCAAACGGTGATAGTAGATTCCACCATGGAAGCAGAATATATCGCTGCATCAGAAGCTGCGAAGGAAGCATTCTGGTACAAGAAGTTTGCTGCAGAAATTGGAGTAATGCCATCAGATGCCATTCCTCTATACTGCGACAACAATGGCGCCATAGCCCTTGCTAAGGAGCCAAGGTCTCACCAGAAATCCAAGCATATTGAGCGGCGATACCACCTCATCCGCGATTACCTCGAAAAAGGGTTATGTCGAGGTCAAGAGAGTCAACTCCGCAGATAATGTGGCAGACCCACTTACAAAGCCGTTGGGCCAGCAGAAGATCGAAGCCCACCTTGAGAAGATGGGACTTAGACTTGTAGCCAATTGGCTTTAGGACAAGTGGGAGATTGTTAGATATATGTGCCCTAGAAGCCAGAATTGGCTGACACTTGTAATACACTTCTAGGGGCAAAATTGTAATTTTGACTAAAATCAATAAATGGGTTATTTTCTATCACATATGTGTATTTAGTGTCTGTGATACATCCTTTGAGTTAATGGTAATGATAATTCATATTTTCAAGAGTTGAAAATTTAAGACATGAATAATCATTATTAACTCATAAATTGCTCCTGACCATAGGATCATCACGAGGATGGTGATTGATCCAGAAGGTTGGTGTACAATCGCTTCTCTTTAGTAGATGAGTCTTGAGTCTACGGTGTGGAGACACCGGAGCGAGAGTACAGGTACTCGTTAGAGAACGAGGGCACTGAGCGTGACCACCTCGAGTAGTCATTAGGGAGTCTACCTTCTCGTCAATGACTGACTCGATGCTGCAGTAGTGTGTCTGGTTCTTTGACCTGAGATGCATCGGCAGTTCACCTTGAGGGTGTTATAGTTTGACTACACCATTACTCGGTCTCCTAGCCATATGGAATCCCTGAGGTGTATGTTGGCTATGACATGTTCATTGTAGGAACTGGATTGCATCAAGATGGAATCTATCTACCTCGGTGGTAGAGGAGTAGCCCTATGATGATCATGAGAATCAAGTCCAGAAATCCATGGCCATGGTAGAGTGAAATAATAGAAAGAGTTTCTATTTAGATTTTCACATTGGACTCGAATCGAATGATTACATCATATGACAGAGACTAGGGTTTGACGAGTTCACCTTAACCCTAATCTGATCGGGGCTCAAGATAGAAGAACTTGAATCACACAGGTAGCTGCACCAAGAGGTTCGCATTCAGCTCTGATGGGTTGCCACCATATACTGCTAGGTGTCACTGGTGGATTTTGGGAGCAATTAGAATGATTTAGATGATCGATCATTCTAGCTGTTCGAATCAGAAGAGTTCTGATCCATCGAAAGGAGTTTCGATGATGTCGATGATAGAGATCATGACATATCCCATTACCATATAGAACTGAACCTAACTGGGTCACACAAACAAGGGTTTGAATCTGGTGATCATCAATTGAACTGATCTAGTTCAATTGATCTGAATGAGATTCAATTAGGTTCAAGGAAATCGTGCTAGCACTCGATTGAACCTAACGTTCTTCTTTTGCTATCATAAATAAGTTGTCCTGTCTGAGCCAAAGGAGTTTGTGCTCAAACAGAGGCCTTCATATGGTCTGACAGGAGGTTGTCCAAGTCAGAAAAGGTTGTCTTATTTGTAAGACACTACCTGCCATTTTTGGTCACCTGCCATTTCTTGTTCTTTGACTTTGGTCAAAAGTCTACCTTTGACTGGTCAAACGTTGACCATTGACACTTTGACTTTTGACCACATGTCATGCACCTATTGGAGAGCTGGTGGGGGCCTGTCCCCCTGCCAGAACCTGGCAAGGAGAAGGGCGCACGCCACCCTAGGCGTGTGCCAAAGTTGGAGGCGCCTAGGAGTCCTTGTTGGACAAGGACTCCATCTCCTTTTTGGATTCCAATTAGAGTTCTTCTAAGAACCAACTTTGACTGGTCTTAGGCGCCCTCTAAGGAGGAATCCAGGGGTCTCTATTCCCACCAATCAGATTTAGATCTGATTTCACAAAGGGTTGTGATTGGTTGGGAGGAAGAGGAGTTGGATCACGCTTAGTCTATAAAAGAAGACCCTGCGCCCAACTCAGATTCTAATGCAATTCAATTGAGAAACCCCATGCCCCAAGGCTGCCTCTCCCCTCCTTCTCCATGCCATAGTCTCTTCTCCCCTTGCTCTCCACGTCCAAAAGGAGTTTTGGACCTTGGTTGGTGCGATTCAGATCAAAGAAAGGCGATCAAAAATAAGAAGGCTGCGCTGCTGCAAAGGACGACTGCTCATCTTCAAAAGAGTTTTGAAGATCCTCCAGATCAGATCCAGATCTAATTTTTGGAGGTGTGATAGAGAAGAAGAGGATCTCTAGATCCAACCCGAGTGGATACCGGTAGAGGCCAGGCGCTTGCGTGGCTAAGATCCAGAACCTTCCGCTGCAAACAGGATCATCAACAGGGTAATAGGATTACCCAGATCAGATAAATTAAATTAAATTTAATTTATCTTTTAATTTTATTTTATTAAAATAATAAGAATCAGATCTAAAACATGTCAAGATCTAATTGGGATCAAATTTTTTTTTTTTTTTGAAATATATCTCTTGATCTGATCAGATCTGAACGAACCTGGATCGAAAAATCAGGATTTTCCTTCACCCCCCTCCAAAAAAACCAAAAGGTCTGAAAAGCAAGCAAAAAGTAGAGAAATGCAAGGAGAAAGTCAAGAAACTAACCTAAACCGGTCGAAAGACTCAAGAGGGCAGTCAGAAAAGAGGAAGGCTGATGAAAAAGATGCCGATGATCGGAGGAGTTGCAATAAAAGGAGAACAGGATGTCTGGAGAAGATGAAGGACAGTAGAAGTAGGACTGAGCAGGCAAAAGTAGGCAATCGGGGGTGAAAGAGACATTTAAATAGATGGAAGAAGTCATGTGTAGTTATGATTGCAGATCTTCTCCACCCAATCTTTACTTGTCACATGTTCCACTCATAGCCAACGTCTGCCAAGGCAATAATGGCGCCGTACTTAGAGAACCATGCCAGGGGGAATTTTGAATACTATGGTTGTTTCAAGTCATTCAGTCATTAAGAAAGCTTCGGCGCCAGTCGAAAAGAGCCAAAACTTTTAACCTTCTGGAGGCAAAAAACCAGTAGAGGCTTTGGCAGTCACAATTTTAGTACTCCCTTCATTCGATCTTTGAACTCGAAAGTAGGGGGACAATTGTTGGAGATAAAATAACTCCCACCGAAGTCCCATAAAAAGTCCAAACTTGATATGACTTCATCTAGAGTCATAACAGTCATGGCCGAACTTTGATTAAACTGATTTAACTCAAGAGGGTTGACCCCCAAACCATGTATGCTGGACAAACTTTTTAGTGGTAACCATCCTCTCTCTCTCAGCAATTACAGAACTTCTTTAAGGCATGATGAACTCCATCTAGTCGAATTTGAATAGTAAAGGACATGATAACTAACTCTGGTTCGGATGTCTATAGAGCTCCATCGAACATTGAACACCCAACACCTGTCGATTTCATCTATGGCAGATCTTGAGTGCGGCCGAATTCCTTTGTGATATACAGCATATCTTATTAGCCTTACACTAGGATCCCTATCTAGCCAAATTTCTTTTTAGTCAAACTCTATTCTGGTTGAATTTCTTTGCTCTACTTTGGTGGGTAATGGTCGATCTTGAGGGTGGATGAGTTCCTCCATCTCCTTTCTGGCGATCATGGATCTAGTCAGTTACATCGTGCCCCTAGGCTGGATAGGTTCAAATGATAAAAGGACCTCATCATGTTCTCAATTCGAAGTGAATAGTATCCACTCTACGGATAATGAATCTCAGCACTCCTATAATCCGAATTTTAGTATACAACATTCCTACTTTTGGCCGATCTTAGAGGCAGCCAAACTCCTATCTGATTGAACTTCATTCCAACTAAATTCCTTTATTCAACTCCAATTCAATCCCATTTCAAAATAAGCGACAATCCTCCTGCAGATAGTGAGCTTCAGTACCTTATCGAGTTAGCCTTAAGTATTGGCCGAACTTCTTTGAATAGTTAGGACAATGTCACCAAGAAGCCTTGAATCTTGGCACTCATTTGTCCCACCTCCCTAACAATCTCGAATCCCTTAAAGCTGTCAAAGACAACACTGGTGGAATC
The DNA here is from genome assembly GCA_006176705.1 of Cocos nucifera. Taxonomy (NCBI): domain Eukaryota; kingdom Viridiplantae; phylum Streptophyta; class Magnoliopsida; order Arecales; family Arecaceae; genus Cocos; species Cocos nucifera. Next base: position 247,497 of record QRFJ01003858.1, read on the forward strand.
CAACCAACAATGAGTCCATTCTCTGCTATTTAATAGACCAATCTCCAGGCTTGGCCCACCCGACTTTGTATCCTCCATGCCAGAGTAAACCACTCGTACCGTCATCTAAACTCCATCAAATACAATCCAACCATCGATAAGTCATGATAAATGATAGTCCACTCTCCATAACAAACTCCACATGGCCCAAACAACCCACTAGCAAATGGTTATGGCTGTCACCATCAATCTATTACGTGCTTCATCTATATAAGAAATTCTCTAAATACATTTTTCTCTCTATGCTCTCCTCTTTGCTCTTAATTCTTCTGAGTACTCCATTCTTATTGGTCGGATAACTAACTTGACTATCGAAGGATCCTGCTGGAGCCACCGACCTCTGATCCAGACTTTAACTTGCAGTTCTCATTGACAATCTTGTCTTCTCTAGCTCTAGCAAACTCTGATGTCAGCACCATTTTCTGCACCAACAATCCCATAGGTTCGAATTTAAGCTAGTGGCATAAGAATAAATTTCTATATCAATCAAAATGACCATTTAGTAATGGTACCCAATGTCCGAATAGGTTGAATGTATGCAAAGCAACATTCAGGAATAAATAGAATATGGTTACTGTATAATTCATCCCTTTAACCCTTGATGCTCAGGATGACTTCAAAGTTAAACTATCAACTCTTGATAAGTGAATTTGAATTATGTCTCAGCCTAATTAATCTTGTGACTTCTCATAAGGACAACCCTGGTCAAGATTTTTCTAAATTGAAATACATTGAGCTATCCTCTCTAATAACTTAGAGTGGTTAATTTCATCTTGACTTACGCATCGACTTCACAAGTACTTAACTATGTCCAGAAATCTTCTATCACTAAATTAAAAATTTAGATAGTTCAGCAACAAAGCATAGTGAGTTGCTTGCAAGTCACCATAGGGATCTCAGGTTGGAGGGATACTTATATCCATATCTCTAGGAGATGACTCTTAATAGCAAAGTGCTCCAGAGTTGGTCACGTTCAGTGAAATATACTCCTACATTTCATCTATATGCCATACCAGTGTCTCCACACTCCTTAGTTATGAGAACAACCAACTCATATGGCACACAATGATCTACACTTGATATAGTTATCATCCTAGTAATAATGTATTGTTTGGTCATGAATAGAGTTTAAGAACTATACGTTAAATCCTCCTTCATCATTTAATTATAGTTCTAAGGACATTCATCATAACACAGAAGTTCAAACATGAAAGATGTATAAAAACTTATGATGAATAAAGCTAAATAACTTTTTATTATTGAATAATTTATATACAATTACAATAATGAGCTCAATCATCTATAACTTAGATGGTTAGCTTTAGGACTCTATTTTTAAACAACTTTCACTTGGACTAAAACCAATCGAAATAGTATCAAATACCTATTTTCTACTTATGATATTCGAACTTCTTGATTTCGAGGGCTTTAGTAAATAGGTCGATTAGGTTCTCCTTTCCATGGATCTTCTGAAGCTCAATGTCACCTCAATCCATAATCTTCTAGATAAGATGGTAGCGATGCAAAATATGCTTCGTATGCTAATAGACCTTTGGTTCTTTTGCCTGAGCTATGGCTCCAGTGCTGTCATAGTAGAGTAGAACTGGACCATCAAGGAAGGATGCTACTTTGAGCTCATTGATGAACTTCTATAACCACACAGCTTTCTTTGCAGCGTTGAATGCTGCAATATACTCCACCTCATAAATTAAGTTGGCCACAGTGTGTTGCTTGAAATTTTTTTAGCAAATCGCTCTACTATTTAGAATAAATACATATCCCGACACACTCCTACTATCATCATGATTTGAATGAAAACTAAAATCAGTATATCCATAAGTTTCAAGTCAGATTCTCCATAAACGAGCCATTGGTCCTTAGTATTTTTCAAATACTTAAAGGATGATTTTTGATGTTAGATATGTGTGCCCTAGAAGCTAGAATTGGTTGACACTTGTAATACACTTTTAGGGGCAAAATTATAATTTTGATTATAAATAATAAAATGAATTATTTTCTATCACATATGTGTATTTAGTGTCTGTGATATATCCCTTGAGTTAATGATAATGATAATTTTTATATCAAGAGTTAAAAATTTAAGATAAGAATTTTTATTATTAACTCATAAAATGATCCTGACCGTAGGATCATTATGAGGATGGTGATTGATCTAAAAAGTTAGTGTACAATCGCTTCTTTATAGTAGATGAGTCTTGAGTCTATGGTGCAGAGACTCCAGAGCGAGAGTATAGATACTCGTTAGAGAACGAGGGCACTGGGCGTGACCACCTTGAGTAGTCATAAGAAAGTCTACCTTCTCATCGATGGCTGACTCGAAGCTGCAGTGGTGTGTCTGGTTCTTTGACCTGAGGTGCATCAGCGATTCATCTTGAGGGTGTTATAGTTTGACTACACCATGACTCGATCTTCTAGCCATTCAGAATTCTGAGGTGTATGTTGGCTATAGCATGTTCATTGTAGGAATTAGATTGCACCAAGATGGAATCTATCTACCTCGGTGGATGAGGAGTAGCCCTATGATGATCACGAGAATCAAGTCCATAAGCCCATGGCCATGGCAGAGAGTGAAATAATAGAAAGAGTTTCTATTAAGATTTTCACATCGAACTTGAATCAAATGATTAAATCATATGATAGAAATTAGGATTTGATGAGTTCACCTTAACCCTAATCTGATCAGGGCTCAAGATAGAAGAACTTAATCACACAAGTAGCTGCACTGAGAGGTTCATTTTTAGTTTTGATAGGTTACCACCATATACTGCTAGGTATCACTGGTGGACTTTGGAAGCAATTAGAATGATTTAGATGATCAATCATTCTAGTTGTCTAAATCAGAAGAGTTCTAATCCATCGAAAGAAGTTTCGATGATGTCGATGATGGAGATCATGACATATCCCATTACCATATAGAACTGAATCTAACTAGATCATACAAATAAGGATTTGGATCTGGGTATCATCAATTGGACTAATCCAGTTCAATTGATTTGAATTAGATTCATTTAGGTTCAAGAAAATCATGCTAGCACATGATTGAGCCTAACATTCTCCTTTTTTCTATCATTATAAGTTATCTCGACTGAGTCAAATATATTTGTACTCACTTAGTTACCTTTACCTGATTTAACTAGAGCTTGTCTAGGTCAGAAAAGGGTTATCTTAATTTATGAGATAAGTTTGAGACAACACCTACCATTTTCCATCACCTACTAATTCTTATTCTTTGACTTTGGTCAAACGTTGACCTTTGACCCTTGGACATCTGCCCATATGTCATGCACTTATTGAAGAGCAGATAGGGGCTTGTCCCCTCACTAGAATTTGGAAAGGAGGGGGTGCATGCTTAGGATGGCATGTGCCCATGGATAGGGATGCCTGGAGTCTCATATGGATAGGACTCCAGGTTGCTTCTTGGATTCAAACTAGGTGACCCTTACCTATAGACTTTGATCAGTCTTAGGCACCATCTAAGAATGAATCTATGGGACTCTCATCTAATTGGATCAGATGATGTCATTCCATCAATCAAATTTAGATCTGATTGCACGAAGCAACACGATTGGCTGGTATGATGCAGCACTGCATGGCACAGCAGGGTCTATAAATAAACCCTGTCTGCGCCCAACTTTTTGTGAGTTCCTCTTAGCCCTATCCGAAGGTTGCCTCTCTCCCTCCTCCATGCCATATTCTGATCATCTCTCTCCTCTCCACACCTAAGGAAGTTGGGCCTTCGATTTGGTGCGATCCAGGCAAGAAAAGGCTGACGACAAAAGAAGAAGGCAGCACTGCTGCAGAGACGACTACTGATCTTTAGAAGTTGTTTTAAAGATTCTCCAAATCAGATCCAGATTTAATTTTTGGAGATGTGATAAAGAAGAAGAAGATCTCTAGATATAACCCAAGTGGATATCGGTAGAGGCCAGGCACTTGCATGGCTAGATCCAAAACCTCAGGCTATCAGCAGATCATCAATGGGTAATCATATTACCCATATCAAGGTAAAACTAATCTAGATTTAATTTAATTTAATTTTTTTATTTATTAGATCATAAAATTAGATTTAAAAAATGTCAGATCTAATTTAGATCTAAGAAATTTTTTTTTGAAATATGCCTCTTGATCAAATCAGATTTAAACAAACCTGACCCAGAAAATCTGATTTTTTCCTTCAACTGGCATCAGAGCTAGGTTCCATAAAATTTATTTAGATATAATTTAATCTGATAAATTAGAGATTTCAAATATCATATAAGATGTGATTAGATCTAAAATTAGAAAATTAAAAAATTAAAAATAATTAATCTAGATCTAAAATGTATGAGATACATGACTAGACTAGGAATAGAATTATTCTATGTACAGTCTAGTATAATCATAATTTTTATTTGATTAAATATGATTTTAAGATCTATTTATTTAATATTTTTTAATCTTATAAATGTTATAATCAGATCTAAAAATAAAAAAAAAACTAACTTTAATTTGTTCATATGAGATATGATAGTTGCATGTTTAGACTAGTTGTAGAATAGTTCTACAAAAGGGTCTAGATTAAATTTTATTTGATGTGATCAAATTTAAATTTAATTTTTTAGATGATTATGAGATAATTTAGATCTAAAAATATGAGATGTATGCAAAAATATATTTTAATTAGATCAATTTTTATATGAGATATATGCTTAGATCTAATTAGTTTTTGTAGATTAGTTGTATTTCTGATTAAGGCGTTCTCCTTGTCCGTCGGGTCATAAGAACAAAGTAGGATTTAAAGACCCTCTCCTCTCATTCGATGGGGTGTTCTTATAATGTGAAAGGGTGCTGCACGTTCGTCCTTAATCAAAATTTGAAAACTTACTTTCTACAAAACCCTAGATCCCAAAACCCTAGGATCTTATTTACATGTTTTGTTTATGAACCCTAAACTTAATTAAAAATTAAGATTATGAGACATATTAGGTCTAAAATTAAGAAGTTTTAGATCTAAGATATGTTCATAAAATTGAGTTCGAGCTTGGGTAGCTCAATTAGGTTTAAGCGGTTGATCAAACCGAATCAAGAGTTGGTTAGATGGGATCAATAGTGCTTAAATTGACCAGCCTAACAGGATTATGTCTGGGTCAAGATCGAGTCATGTGAGTGATCGATCAAGCTAAGACCTAATTAGGCTCAGTGGTTAGAATCTGGATTGTAGGCTAACCTGATTGGTTCTTGCTCAACAATTTGGTGTCCAAGGTAAGTTTGGCAGATACGATCAATTGGTTTTTAATTGGGAGCTACTCGACTCGAATGCATTCTTGTCGAGTTAATGGTATATCCCTTCCACCAGTCTCACTTATCTGGCCATGTTTATTGACTCAGTTCTGATCTAAGGTGGTCAATAATCCGAGCTAACCCATGCCACTAGGTTAGTCATAATGGTTATGACTATGTCAAGTCTAGTTTAATGAGATCTAAATCAAATCTTTCTAAGAAAAGATTAAGTCTATGGTCTTCCACCATTGTAGATGTGCGAGCCTTTTTCGAGGTTGATTATTCTCGGATGGTTATAGTGGCTCAGTTGCACCAAAAAGATGCAACCATGTCTGATAGGAATTGGATGCTACAGGCTGGAGGATGGATTGGGCTCAATATTCTAGATACGATGAGAGACCCAATTAGGAATCCAATCTGTGCAAATGGTGGGTCTTACTTAACTAAGGAGTGGATCAATATTTCGAACATGGTGAGATTCATGAATTAAAGACCAAGTTAGGGTGCACCATGATTGGAGAATCATTGAATAAGAGTTGTTCACTCATTGACTAACCCATCATCAATATCTGTTAGGTGAGGTAATGAGTAAGTTGGTGGGACTGCACCACCCACTAAAAATCAGTAATTATGGAGATTTTTGCATCTCTACAGAGGGAGTGTAGGGATCTGAGAAAATAGTGGGAGCTAATTTGTTGAAAAATAAAATCTCAAAATAAATTGATTAAGTCTTAATTACAGTATCTAACTAGAAACTTTGACTCTCTAAAGAAAAATGTCTGCATCCAAATCCATTAGCACGAATCCTAGACACCCATAGACTGATTGGACTAAATTACAAGGATTGACTTCAAAACTTCAAAATTATTTTAGGTTTCGAGAAGTTAACTCATGTACTAGATCAGGATCCTCGCACCTTACCAGCTCATCCATCCGTTGAGTAGAGAGTATCTCTGGATAAGTGGACAGACGATGATAATAAGGCTAGATACTACATGTTGGGCTCGATGTCTGATGAACTTCAGCAACAACATGAAGATATCATGACTGCTTGCCAAATGTTGGCTCACCTACAGGAGATATTTGGTGAACAGAGTCACGCAGCCAAGTATCAAGTCACTAAATGACTATTCAAGGCTAAGATGCATGATGGGCAGTCAGTCTATGATAATTATCTGATGATGATCAAGAATTTGGAAGAGCTTGAGAAGGTCAAAGTGAGGTTAGACTTGGATCTATAGAATGATATAATTCTGCAATTCTTGACTGATGCGTATTGGTAGTTCATGATGCGTATTGATAGTTCATCATGAACTACCATATGCATAAACTTCAAAATTCCCTGGCCGAACTTATGAATATGTTGGTTACTACTGAGCTTTCCATGAAAGGTTCTAAAGACTCAATACTTGCTATGGAACGGATTTCTTCTAAGAAAAAGTATTTTAGAAAGAAGAAGAAGTCTGTGAAAAAGCAGAAGGTGGAAGAAGGAAAGAAGAAAAAGATAGAGCTGAAGAACAAGGCCGCTGACAAAGAAAAGTATTTTCATTGTAATAATGATGGCCACTAGAAGCGGAACAATCCTACTTACCTGACTACCCTAAAGAAGAAGGAGGCAGATCCTTCTGGAGGTATGCTCATTTTAGGTTTAACCTATGGTTTCTTCTGCATCCAGTTAGGTACTTGACTCTGGTTCTAGATCTCACTTATGCACTTCCATATGCTAGGATCTTGAGGGTAGTAGAGGCTGAGGGATGGAGATGATCCTGCGGGAAAATGAAGCAAGAGTTGCTACCGTGGTCGTGGGAACATACCCTCTTTGACTACCATCCAGTTTAGACTTAGTATTAAAAGACTGTTATTATGTGCCTACAGCAAGTAGAAATTTGATTTTTGTTTCTTGTCTTGCATTACAAGGCTATGTAATTAGTTTTCTTAAGGACCATTGTAATATTTTTTATGAAAGAAATAAAATTGCAAGTGATTTTTTTATTAATGGTCTTTATTAGTTACATGTTGATGTATCTATTTTTAATATCGAGCAAAATGTGAATGCCATAAAATCAAAACGAGCTAGGGATAGTCCAAATGATAGATATCTATGGCACCTAAGACTAGGTCATATAGCAGAAGATAGGGTTAATAAATTAAAGAAAATTGGGCTATTGAGTCCATCAACTTTCGAGTCATATCCAATTTGTGAATCCTGTCTTCATAGCAAAATGACTAAGCTTTCTTTTATAGGACATGGGGAAAGGGCCATGGATCTTCTTGCCCTAGTACATACTGATGTATGCGGTTCATTTGATGTACCGGCTAGAGGCAACTTTGTCTACTTCATAACCTTTATCGATGATTTATGTAGGTATGGGTGTGTGTATCCCATGAGACAAGTCTGAAGTTTTTGAAAAGTTTAAAGAATTCAGATATGAAGTAGAAAAGCGAATTGAAAAACCCATTAAGGTTCTTCGATCAGATCGAGGAGGTGAATACCTTAGTCAGGAATTTCAGGACTATCTCAAGGAAAGTGGCATAGTCTCTCAATGGACTCCACTTGGAACACCTCATCTCAATGAAATTTCAGAATGGAGGAATGGAATCCTATTAGATATGGTCCGATCCATGATGAGCTTCACAGATCTTTCTGATTTTCTTTAGAGATACTGTTTGTTAACTGCTATATACTTACTGAATAGGGTTCCCTCTAAAATCGTTCCTACTACACCGTATGAGATATGGCATGGTAAGAAATCAAGTCTGAGTCATCTCAGAATTTGGGGTTATCCGGCTTATGTCAAAAGACAACAAGCGGACAAGTTAGACTTTAGGTCCTTTAGAGCTCGATTTATAGGATATCCTAAAGAGTCATTAGGATATTATTTCTATATTTCAGAAGATCACAATGTGATTATGAGTCGACAGGCCATTTTTCTTGAAAAATAGTTTATTCAAGATGACGGCATTGGAAAGCATATCAAGCTCGAAGAGAAAGTCTCATAAGAGCAACGAGCTAAGGACCAAATGGAACCAAATTAGGTTGAGCCAATCCATACGCTACCTCCTCCACCTCATAGATCGAAAAAGATTTTCCGTCCCCCTGAGAGGTACTTAGGTACTATTTTAGAGGATGTAGAGAAAAAGTTCCTCATAGGAAATGGGGTTCATGGTGATGATCCCAAAACCTATAATGAGGCAACATCGGATATCGACTCCGAGAAATGGTTAAAGGCAATGAAGTCAGAAATTGACTCGATGCACTCAAACCAAGTCTGGACCTTGATAGATCCATCAGAAGGATTAGTACCTATTGGATGTAAATGGATCTACAAGAGAAAGATTGGTGTAGATGGGAATGTAGAGACATTCAAGGCTAGATTTATGGCAAAATGTTATAGTCAATGCAAAGGCATTGACTATCAGGATACCTTTTCACCAGTAGCTATGCTTAAATCCATTCGCACATTGCTTGCTATTGCAGCCTATTTCGATTATGAAATATGGCAAATGGACATGAAAATGGCATTCTTAAATGGATATCTTGAGGAAGATATCTATATGGAACAGCTGCTAGGTTTCACGTTCGGTAATGATGATCATAAGGTATGCAAGCTGCAAAGATCCATATATGGACTTAAGCAAGCATCTCGGAGCTGGAATACTCATTTTAATGATGTGATCAAATTGTTTGGTTTCATAAAAAATGAGGAGGAGCCATGTGTCTTCAAAAAGGTTAGTGGGAGCGCTGCTGTCTTTCTCATATTGTTCGTGGATGACATCCTTCTTATTTAGAATGATATTCCCATGTGGACCACGTTAAAATATGGTTATCTAAAGAATTCTCCATGAAAGACCTAGGAGAAGTATCCTTTATTCTAGGAATTATGGTCTATAGAGATAGACCAAATAGGATGCTAGGACTTTCACAAAAAATGTGCATAGAGGAAGTGCTAAAGAGGTTTAGCATGGAAAACTCTAAGAGGAGTTTAGTACCTTTCAGACATGGCATTCATCTTTTCAAGAAGATGTACTCTAGCATACCTAAGGAAATAGAATGCATGCGCAAGATCCCTTATGCTTCAGCAATAGGAAGCCTCATATATGCCATATTATGTACACGACCTGATATAGCTCATGCTATAAGTGTCATGAGCAGATATCAGTTGAATCCAGATAAAGAACACTGGACTTCTATGAAATGTATCCTTAAGTACTTAAGAAGAACTAAGGATATGTTGTTGGTCTTTGGTAATGGAGAACTCCAAGTCCAAGGGTATACAGACTCGAACTTTATGATCGATCTAGATGATCGAAAGTCGACATCTAAACGTCTATTTATGTGCAATGGTGGAGCTATCAGTTGAAAAAGTTCCAAGCAGATAGTGATAGCAGATTCCACCATGGAAGCAGAATATATCGCTGCGTTAGAAGCTATAAAGGAGGCATTCTGGTATAAAAAAGTTTGCCACAGAGATCGAAGTGATGCCATCAGATTTCATTCCTCTGTACTACGATAATAATGGTGCCATAGCCCTTGCTAAGGAGCCGAAGTCTCATAAAAAATTCAAGCACATCGAGCGGCGATACCACCTCATTCGTGAATACCTCGAGAAGAGTTACATCGAGGTCAAGAGAGTCGACCCCATAGACAATGCAACATATCCACTTGCAAAGCTGTTGGGCCAGCAGAAGATTAAAGCCCACATTGAGAAGATGGAATTTAGATTTATAGCCAATTGGCTTTAGATCAAGTGGAAGTTTGTTAGATATGTGTGCCCTAGAAGCCAGAATTGGCTGACACTTGTAATACACTTCTAGGGACAAAATTATAATTTTGACTATAAATAATAAAATGGATTATTTTCTATCACATATGTGTATTTAGTGTCTGTGATACATCCCTTGAGTTAATGGTAATGATAATTCTTATTTTCAAGAGTTGAAAACTTAAGATATGAATTTTCATTATTAACTCATAAAATGCTCCTGACCGTAGGATCATCATGAGGATGGTGATTGATCCGGAAGGTTAGTGTAAAATCGCTTTTTTATAGTAGATGAGTCTTGAGTCTATGGTGTAGAGGCACTAGAGCGAGAGTACGGTACTCATTAGAGAACGAGGGTACTGAGCGTGACCATCTCGAGTCGTCATAAGGAAGTCTACCTTCTCGTCGATGACTGACTCAAAGCTGTAGTGGTGTGTCTGGTTCTTTGACCTGAGGTGCATCGATAGTTCCCCTTGAGGGTGTTATAGTTTGACTACATGATGACTCGGTCTCCTAGCCATTGAAAATCCTGAGGTGTATGTTGGCTATAGCATGTTCATTATAGGAATTGGATTGCACCAAGATAGAATCTATCTACCTTAGTGGATGAGGAGTAACCCTATGATGATCATGAGAATCAAGTCTATAAGCCCATGGCCATGGCAGAGAGTGAAATAATAGAAAGTGTTTCTATTAAGGTTTTCACATTGGACTTGAATCAAATGCTTAAATCATATGATAGAAATTAGGGTTTGACGAGTTCACCTTAACCCTAATCTGATCAGGGCTCAAGATAGAAGAACCTAATCACACAAGTAGCTGCACCGAGAGGTTTGTTTTTAGTTTTGATGGGTTGCCACCATATACTGTTAGATGTCACTAGTGGATTTTGGGAGCAATTAGAATGATTTAGATGATCGATCATTCTAGTTGTCTCAATCAGAAGAGTTTTGATCCATCGAAAGGAGTTTCGATGATGTCGATGATGGAGATCACGACATATCCCATTACCATATAGAATTGAACTTAACTAGATCACACAAATAAGGATTTAGATATGAATATCATCAATTGGACTAACTTAGTTCAATTAATTTGAATTAGATTCATTTAGGTTCAAGAAAATCGTGCTAGCATAGGATTGAGCCTAACATTCTCCTTTTTTCTATCATTATAAGTTGTCTTGACTGAGCCAAATATGTTTATGCTCACTCAGGTACCTTTACCTAGTCTGACTGAAGCTTGTTTAGGTCAAAAAATAGTTGTCTTAATTTATGAGATAAGTTTGAGACAACACCTGCCATTTTTCATCACCTGCTAATTCTTGTCCTTTGACTTTGGTCAAACATTGACCTTTGATCGTTGGATATTTACCCATGTGTCATGCACTTATTGGAGAGTAGATAGAGGCTTGTCCCCTTACTGGAATTTGGAAAGGAAGGGGTGCACGCCTAGGATGGCATGCACCCATGGATAGGGACGCTTGGAGTCCCATATGGAGGGACTCCAGGTTGCTTCTTGGATTCAAACTAGGTGATCCTTATCTATAGACTTTGACCAGTCTTAGGCACCATCTAAGGATGAATTTATGGAGCTCTCATCTAATTAAATCAGGTGATGTGATCTCACTAATCAGATTTAGATTTGATTACACGAAGCAACGTGATTGGCCGAGATGATGCAGCATTGCATGGCGCAGTAGGGTCTATAAATAAACCCTATTTGCACCCAACTTTTTGTGAGTTCCTCTTAGCCCATGCCTCAGGGCTGCCTCTCTCCTTCCTCCACACCATCTTCTGATCATCTCTCTCCTCTCTACGTCGAAGGAAATTGGGCCATCGGTTTGGTGCGATCCAGGCAAGAAAAGGCTGACGACAAAAGGAGAAGGTAGCACTGCTGCAGAGATGACTGCTGATCTTCAGAAGAAGTTTTGAAGATCCTCTAAATCAGATCTAGATATGATTTTTGGAGACACGATAAAGATGGAGAAGATCTCCAGATCCAACCTGAGTGGATACCGGTAGAGGCCAGGCGCTTGCGTGGCTTGATCCAGAATCTCAGGCTATTAGTAGATCATCAATGGATAATCGGATTATCCATATCAAGATAAAACTAATCTAGATTTAATTTAATTTAATTTTTTTTATTTATCAGATCATAAAATCAGATCTAAAAAATATCAGATTTGATTTGGATCTAAGAAATTTTTTTTTGAAATATACCTCTTGATGCAATTAGATTTGAACGAATCTAACCTAAAAAATCTGATTTTTTCCTTCATTTGCAACATTCTAATGATTCTCATCCGGATCAAACTGGTATTGACTCACTATCCCTAGTGAGTATACCACATCTAGTCTCGTACATTTCATGATGTACATTATAGAACCCACTACCAAAGCATACAGAATTCTACTTATATGCTCTCTCTCTTGAGGAGTTCTTGGATAATTTTTTTTTGAGAGAGAAATTCTATGGCCTATTGAAAGATAGCCTTTCTTGAAATTCTCCATGCTGAACTATTTCAGCACAGTATCTGTGTATGTGAATTGGGATAGTCCAAGCAATCTTTTAGATCTATCTCTATAGATCTTCATCCCTAGGATGTAGGATGCTTCTCCCAAATTCTTCATGTAGAACTGTGATGACAGTCACACTTTTATTTTCTATAATGTTGGGACATCATTTTCAATTAAAAAAATATCATCCACATGTAAAATAAGAAATACTACCATTGAAGCGTTAAACCACTTGTATGTACAAGGTTCTTCTCCATTCTTAATGAAGCCATATGTTCTGATCGTCTTATCAAAATGCACGTTCTAACTTTGAGATACCTACTTTAATATATAAATAGATCTCTGAAGCTTGCATACTTTAGACTCGTCTATGAATGTGAACCATTCAGGTTGTATCATATATACCTCTTTGTTCAGCTCTCTATTTAGAAAAACTATTTTCACATCTATTTGTCAGATTTCATAGTCTAAATGTACTGCTATTGCAAGTATAATGTGAATAGACTTGAGCATTACCATAGAAGAAAACGTCTCATCATAGTCAATACTATAATGTTGATGATACCCCTTGGTAACCAAATGGGCTTTATAGGTCTTCACCTTCCTATTTGCTTTTCTTTTTTTTTTTTTTTAAATTTATTTACATCATATAAATTTTATCCCTTCAGGTGGATCAATGAGTGTCCATACATCGTTAACCTTCATGAACTCCATTTTGGACTTCATGACCTCAAGCCACTTCTTAGAGTCAACCTCTATGTTACATCCATATAGGTGACTGGATCCTCATCATTCTTATCGAGCTCAATAGGATCATCATCCTAGATCAAGAAATCATAGTATCTATCTGGTTATTACAGTACTCTACCGAATCTTCTTAGGAATGCCTCAATAATGGGTTCTAGGTTTGATCTGATCAAATTCAGTTATGTAGGTTCACTAGATTGTGTCGATTCTTTTACCAATCAAATTTTTTTAAGCTCGATTTTAGAGGTATTAGTTTCTTCCCTAAGGAAATTCTTTTTCAAAAAGATTGCCTTATTGTTGATGAACATTTTTTATTCTTCAGTAAGGTAGAAGTAATATCTCCTTATTTTCTTGAGGTATCCTACGAAATTATACTTATAGGACCTAGATCCAAGCTTGTCAGTCTCTAAATATTTTACATAAGCCAGAATACCCCAAACTATAAGATAAAAGAGTATCGACCTACACCCAGTCCATATCTCATATGGAGTTTTTGCGACTGATTTGCTCGGAACCTTATTGGGCACATAGCAAGCAGTCTCAAGGGTATAACCCCAAAAAAAGACAAGCATACTAGCAAATCCCATTATGGACCAAACCATATCTAATAGAGTTTGATTCCTTCTTTCTGACAAACCATTATATTGATGTATCGCAAGAGATGTCCATTGAGAGAGAATCCCATTCTCCTCAAGATATGTCAAAAACTCATTAGTAAGGTATTCTCCTGCTCGATCTGATCGAAGAATTTTAATACACTTACTAGTTTATTTTCAACATCATTATGAAATTGTTTGAATATTTCAAATGACTCAGACTTATTTCTTATAAGGTGACATATCCATACCTCGATAGGTTGTCTGTGAATGTAATAAAGTAGTAATACCTACCTTAGGCACTAGTGTTCATGGGTCCACATACATCATTATGTACTAGACTTAGAACATCACTAGCTCACTCACCCTTTTTAGTAAAAGGTGATTTAGTCATCTTATTAAGAAGATAGGACTTATAGGTCAGCAATGATTCATAATCATTGACATCGAGGATTTTCTCTACGACTAACCTGTTTATCCTATTCTTGTTAATATGACATCAAGGATTTGAAGCCCCTCAGGACTTGCAGCATAGAAGAATATAGGCCTAATGGCACCTCCTTGCACCCTTAGAAATCTAAAAACATCGCACCCACAAACCCATGAATCCAAGCAAGTGCAACCCACATGACCAATTAGAGAACCTAAAAGAAACCTCACAGTATCAAACTTCAAAAATTCCTATTACTCAAGCACAAGAAACCCTAGTACAGAATAGTTGATTGCTAGAATGCGAATTTTCCCAATTTTGAGCCCATAGACAAACAATTTCACTAAGTTATACTAGAATTGAAGAAGTCTAACTACCCCATAGCAAATTCTAGTTCCAATCTTGCATTTCAAATGTACCAAAACCCACCAAACAAAACATGATTCTCAAACCAAACAATAAGGGAAGCAGCAAAAACCCTAGCAAATCCACACAAAACCACCAAAGCCCTAGATTTCTTGAGCTGAATTCCACTTCCAAGCTCCCTATTTCTAGAAAAAAAACTACAAAAAAATCACATAAATAATACTATAATTAAGGAGGGAAAAATGGAAACAAAACCCTCATTTAGAGCAACCAAAGGCTGATTTGATGAATAACTTTCATCTCGATCAAGATCCCCCAAAATTGGTGGCAAACGTCGGTAGAGAAGATATCCCAAAGGGTTGATAATAGAGAATAGAGAGAGAAGGGGATGGGTAGTAGAGAGGTAAGAAAAAGAAGGCAAAAATGAGCTCCTAGGAAGCAATATAGATGTAGTGCTGAATGGCCACGCTTTACCAAGAAGAATGCCGATTGCATAAATATTTAGGGGTGCAAATGGGCCCGATCGAACTAGATCATGAAAGATCCCAATTGAATATAATTTCTTGATTGAATTCTAGTATTGGACCTAGACCTAATTCAATATAAGATCAGATTAGATTTATGATCAAAAATTTTTCTCCATTGAATCATTTGAATTAGATCAGATTTATGTATAATCCAATCCCAACCCAAAAAAATTTGGATCCAGTTCGAACCCAGGTTTGGGTCAAGCCTGGTTCATACGATAGGCCAACATATGAGAAGTTATAACAAAAGAAAACAAATATTACTTTATCTTCATTATTAATTTATAAGCAATCCATAATTTTTAACTACTAGAGCTCAATCATTATTTAAGAAAACTTTAGTATAAAATTTTACAAATGAAGGGATGCCATCCAATATTATAATGAATTTGATGCATTGCCATCAAGAACCAACTAAAATATAGTTGTAATTTGGAGGGAAAAAATGAATATAGAAACCAACCTTAAGATCATTTTCAATTTTCTACAATATTTGTCTATCTTTCTTGACAATTGAAATATTCTTTCCATTTTTGGTACAATATTTTCTTTGTAATCTATCGGTGCAGAAAATAAATGAATGCTGGAGTTCACTGGAGTTGGAAAAGATGAGGTCATCGATGAGACCTGCAAGATGAAGTTCTGGCTGGAGTTGGCTTCGATAGGACCCTCCGATGATCAAGTTAGTTCTCTGGCCAACAAGAATAGAGTACTCAGGAGGAATTAGAGCAGAGAGAAGAGCTTAGAGAAAAATAATATATCTGGAGGGTCCCTTATATAGATGAAATTAATAATAGAATAATGGTGATAGCCATAATAGAATGTTAGAAGGTTGTTTAGGCCACGTGGAGTTTGTTATGGAGAGTAGGCTATTGTTTGTCACGACTTGCTGGTAGTTGGATTTTATTTATTGGAGGTTGGACCAATCGAGCTTCAAAGGTTGGACTTTGCTTTAATGATGGCGAGTTTGCAACTAGGTTCTGGGTTTGGCTCCTATTGGTGCTTTCTGTGATAGTTTTTAGGAACTCAGCTACCTTCAAGGTCAGCTGAGAGCAGGTGTGGGCATTCAAACTGGAGGTTAGAGAAAAATGATAGGTTCTTCAATAAGGACTGTGGCCAAGCTTTCTTAGATTAGTTCGATCGAAATGATAGAGATTCAAGATTCACTTGAAGCTAGGATGGACAAATATAGAGATTCATTGCTTCTCAAGCAACCACTTCTTATTCTTGATGGAAGATTAGGCTTATTTTGATGATGAAGTCCTCTTACTGACTCGAATCCATCCATCCGAAGTCCATGGTGTAGAGCTGCCAAGATCTGCAATCCCTAAGGTGGAGCAAAGGAACTCGGCTAGGAAGACTTCAGCTAGAGAGGAATTTAGTTGGGAAGGAGTTCGGCTAGTCGAGGTTCTTGATGTAAAATTGGTGAGATCTATCATCTATAGTAAAGAAATTCGGTCGCCTTCAAGGTCGACCACCAAACATGGTCGGGCTGTGCTAGGATTCGATACTTAATGAAGGGCCTGCCATCTATCTCAAGTTAGGGATCAGGATCAATCGAATAGCAACTCCTTTCACTACTCAGGTTCGTCTGGTCGAAGTTCAGCACGTCTCCAATAGGTTCTGCAGTTGTTAGGAGAGCTGAGAGGGTTGGTGCAAAGAAGATCATCCAACATACAAGAGCTAAAGGCCGACCTTCCAGAATTAGACTATGATAGAGAAGTAGCTTAGCTAAAGTTCAGACTCAATCATTATACTCTAGACAGCACCATACCAAGGTTGGACATCCGAGCGGACTTCAACGGAGGCTATTTTACCTCCAATACTTGTTCCTCTACTTCCAAGTTTGAAGTTTGGATGAAGGAAGTATCTAGATCTGCGATCGTCGAAGTTCTCTCTGGCTTTCTGCTCTCAAAAGGCGATAAATTTTTGGCTCTTTCAAACCAGCACCAAAGTTTCTTAATTAGTGGATGACTCGAAATGACCTATGTCTTTGAAATCCTCCCCAGCATGGTGTTAGATGTGTGCCCTAGAAGTCAGATTGATCGATACTTGTTAATTACTTTTTAGGGATATTTTTATAATTTTGATTTAAAATAAATTAAAAATTATTTATTCTATCATATTGTGTATAAGGTGTCTGTGATACGTCCATTGAGTTAATGACATGATAACACATATTCTCAAAAGTTGAGAATTTAAGGCATGAGTTATCATAATTAACTCATAAATTACTCTCCATCGTAGGATCATCACGAGGATGGTGATCGATCCAGAAGATCGGTGTACAATCACTTTCTTAGATGAGTCCTGAGTCAATGGTATGGAGATATTGGAGCGAGAGTATAGATACTTATTGAGAATAAGAACACTGAGCGTGACCATCTTGAGCAGTCATAAGGGACCCTACCTTCTCATCGATGACTAGCTTAATGCTGCAGCATATATCTAATTCTTTGATCTGAGGTGCATCAGCAGTTGACCTAGAGGATGTTATAGTTTGACTACACCATAACTCGATCTCCTAGCCATTCGAAATCCTGAGGTGTATGTTGGCTATAGTATGTTCATTATAGAAATTGGATCGCACCAAGATGGGATCTATCAACCTCGGTAGAGGAGGAGTGATCTTATGATGATCATGAGATCGAGTCCTAAAATCCATGGCCATGGTAGTGTGAAATAATAGAAAGAAGTTTTTATTAGTATTTCACATCAAACTCAAATCGAATGATTCATTCATATGACGGGTGTTGGATTTGATGAGTTCATCTTAACCCTAATCCTGTCGGAGCTCATGATAGAAGAACCCAATCACACAGGTAGCTACATCGAGAGATTCACTTTTTGGTTCAAATGGATTACCACCATAAACTGCTAGGTGTCACTGGTAGATTTTGAGATCAATTAGAATTATCTTGATGATCGATAATTCTAATTAGGTGAATCAGAAGAGTTCTGGTCCATCGAAAGGTATTTCTATGAGATCATTGATGGAGATCATGACATATTTTTTTACCATACAGAACTGAACCTAACTAAATTGCACAAATAAGGATTTGAATTTGGATATCATCAATTGAGCTAACCTAGTTCGATTGATTTGGATTAGATCCAATTACGTTCAAGAAAATCATGCTAGCACACGATTGAACCTAATATTCTCCTTCTGTCATCTTTCTATTTCATCTCGACTGAGCCAAATTATATTTGACTCATCTGAGAGCCTTGTATGGCTCTATCCTAGTTTGACTAGAACTTGTCTAGATCAGAAAAGTCTTATCCTAACCTGATCTAGGCTTGTCCTAATCCATCGGATGGAAATAGGACAAGACTTGCTAATTTCTGGAGCTATTTAGACAAGGTTCATCCAAAAACTCTATCAAGATTTATCTTGATCTGACTGGATCTTGTCATGGCCTGATCAAGGTTTGTCCTAAATCCTATAAGATGGAAATAAGACAAGAGTTGTCTTTTCCAGATTAGGACTTATCCTAAAATCATGAGATGAAACTTGGACAAGCCTCTCCTGAAAATTCTAGATTTTTCTTGATCTGATTAGGTCGAGTCCTATCCTGTTCAAGACTTGTTCTAACTTGATTAGGACTTGACATAAATCCATTAGATGGGACTTGAAAAATGCTTGTCTTAAATTTCATAAGATAGGAATAAGACAAGGGTCAAAGATTGACCCGATCTTGCAAGAATTGAAGGATGGGGCATGCCCCCTAGAGATTTTCTAGGGGCACACACCCCAAATGAGTTCATGAGGAAGAGAGGATACACATCCCCTTATGGAGTGCACCCCTAGTGGATAAGGATAGATTGAGTTGGGATTTATCCATTCAAAGTGTTTGAATGGGTTAATGAAGTTTGAATTGTTCAAACTTCTAGGAGAGATGTTATCTGCGCCAACTTTCTCTTATCCCAAGTTGTTCCATGCCATTTCTCATTACTTTTGTGTGATAGAAATCTGAAAAAGGGTGTGTGGGGCATGGAGATCATTGAAGAGTCCTTCTGCTTGTTGGCTTTGACCTGTTCAAAGTCACATGCGAAGGGACTCTTGGTTTGGTCTATTTAAAGGGCCTTGCGCAAGCTATTGTGCATAGATTTTTCTCTACGACAAAGCCCTACCAAAATCTTCATCTCCATGCCTCTCTCATTTGATCCTCTCTCTCTTCTCTATGCTTAAGAGTTGGGCAAAACCTACGAGCAAAGATCAAGTTTCATTGGCACAAAGATCAGCAAGAGATGACGATGTTCATGAGACGAATGCGCAGCCCTCAAGTTTGACTTGAAGGCTCTATGGCAAGACATCAGATCTGATCTTTGAAGATCAGAGAAGATGGGGACTTTTAGATCTAACCTAAGTAGATACTGATAGAGGATGGACGCATGCATGGCTCAATCAGAATCTTGGATCAGTCATCAGATCATCACAATGGTTAAATGATTTACTCGATCAGGTGATAATTATTATCATTATTTTTTATATTTTACTTCTAATTTTAGATCAATATAATTAGATCTAAGAACTTTCAGATTTAGTTAAATTATAAAATTTTTTTAAAATTATTTCATGGCAAATCTGATCCGATAGATGCATCCTGCGGTAGAAAAATCCGATTTTTCCTTCAACTAGTATGAGAGCCAGATTGCTACTTCTAGATCTATCTTTAGATTGATCTAAAATTATTTATTATAATCTGATTATTTGATTTTTAGATGTTACATAAGAGATATAATCAGATCTAAAATAAAAAATTTCATATTTTAAATATATATGTTTGATATAAACAATGCATGTTCTAGTATAGATCTGTTGCTCCATATCATGATAGCTTTCAAATATATTTTAGATTAGATATAATTTAATTTTTTATGATTTAATCATTTAAGTTTTAGATGTTATATTAAATATAATCAGATCTAAAACATAAGATCTAATTTAAAATTTTGCTATATGTGATATAGGCAGCATATGTCTAGACTAGATCTCTAGTTTAATCTCATAGTCTAGATAAAAAATTTTATAAAATATTTATTTAATTTTTTTAAAGATTATATGATTAGATTAGTTAAATTTTAGATATTATATATGATATAATTAGATCTAAAAGTATGAGATGCATTTAAAAATTTTATATGTATGACATATGCAATGCATGTCTAGACTAGTTTCATAGATCTATGCCATGAGTAGTCTAGATTAAAATTTTTTTATGATAAGATCATTTAAAATTTTAATTTTAGATATTATATCAGATATAATTAAATCTGAAACATAAATTTAAATGTTAAATTTGATACATGAGATGTATGCAAAATATGTATAGATTAGATCTTAAATTATGTAATAGTTATATGCTTTAGATCTAATAATTTGTAGTATAGTTCATACTTCTGATTAAGGCATTCCCCTTGGCTGTCCGGTCATAAGAGTAAGAAGAATTTAAAGGCCCTCTCTTCTCATTCGATGGGATGTTCTTATGACATGTAGGGGTGTTGTGCGTTTGTCCTTAATCAAAAATCAAAAACTTACTTTTCTACAAAATCCTAGATCTTGAAATCCTAGGATTTTTTATGCATATTTTGTTATGGAACCCTTGAACTTAATTAAGAATTAAGTTTATAAAATTAATTATATCTAAAACTTATGAATTTTTAGATCTAAGATACCTTCATAAATCATGGGTTTGGATGTGGGTAGCTTAATTAGGTCAATGGTTGATCAAACCAAATCAAGAGTTGGTTAAGTGGGATCAAGAGTGCTTAGATTTAACCAATCTAATAGAATTAAGTCTAGATCAAGATTGACTCACCGTCACATATGGTCGATCAAGTTAAGACCTAATTTGGCAACATGGTTCGAGCATGGATTGTAGGCTAACCAAATCAGTTCTGATCTGACAAGTCAGTGTCTAAGGTAAGTACGGCAGATATGACTAGTGATCTTTAATTGAAAGCTACTCGACCTAAATGCATTTATGATGAGTTAATGGCATATTCCTTCCACTGATCTTACTTACCTGATCGACTAAGTCAATCTAGTTCTGGTTTGAGGTGGCTAACGATTCGAGCTAACCCATGCCACTAGGTTAGTCATAAATATTATGACAAGTTGAGTCTAAGAGATCAAATCAAATCTTCCTAAGAAAATATTAAGTCATAGGTCTTCCACCATTGTAGATGTGCAGGCTCTTCCCATGGTTGATTGTTCTCACCTGGATATAATAGTTTAGTTGCATCGAAAAGATGCAACCATATCTATTAGGCATTGGATACTACGGGTTGGAGGATGGATTGGGCTCAATATCCCAGATATGGTGAGGGATCCAATTAGGAATTCAATTCATACAAATGGTGGGTTTGACTTAACTAAGGAGTGGAGCAATATTTCAGGCATGGTGAGCTTCATGAATTAGAGATCCAGGTTTGGGTGCACCATGATTTAAAGAAATCATTGGACAAGAGTTGTCCACTCACTGGCTTGACCCATCACCAATAACTCTTAGGTGAAGGTGGTGAGCTAGTTGGTGGGACCGCACCACCCACTAGAAATCAATGATCGTATGGAGATTTTTGCATCTCTACCAAGGGAGTGTAGGAATCTGAGAAAATAGTGAGAGCCTAATTTGTTTAAAAATAAAATTCTAAATAAATTGGTTGAGTCAAATTATAAGTCTAACTAGAAACTTTGACTCTCTATAATATTTGCATCAAAATTTCTAGCTCAAATCCTAGATACCCACAAGTTGACCAGACCAATTTATAAGGATTGGCTAAAGAACTTCAAAATTATTTTGGGTTCAAAATGGCTGACCTATGTATTAGACCAGGACCAACTCCACTTTACCGGCACATCCGACCGTGGATCAGAGAGCATCTCATGAAAACTAATCGGATAATGATAACAAAGCTAGGTGCTACATGTTGGGCTCAATATCAGATGAGTTGCAGTTCTAACATGAAGACATTAGGACTGCTAGTCAAATGTTAGCGTACCTGCAAGAGTTGTTCGTTGATCAAAGTCATGCAACACGTTATCAAGTCTTCAGGAGACTATTTAAGACGTAGATGCATGATGGACAGTTGATCTAAGATCATTGCTTGATGATGATCAAGAATCTAGAAGAGCTTGAGAAGCTCGATGTCTTGATGGACAAGGATTTGCAGATTGATGTGATCCTGCAATCCTTGAGTGATTTGCATAGGTAGTTCATCATGAACTTCCATATGAATAAGCTCCAATGCACCTTGGCCAAGTTAATGAATATGCTGGTTACTGTTGAGCAAACTTTGAAGAGTTTAAATGACTCAGTTCTAGCTATAGGGTAGACTTCTTCCAAGAGAAAGTCTTTTGGAAAGAAGAAAAGTCTATGAAGAAGCAAAAAATAGAGGGAAAAAGAAGGGAGAGCTGAAGAAGAAGACCACGGAGAAAAAAAAAAATTTTCACTGCAACTCCGATGGTCATTGAAAGCAGAACTATCCTGGGTACCTAGCCGGCCTGAAGAACAACCAAGAAGAAGGACCTTCTGAAGGAATGCTCATCATTGAGTCTGTCGAGCAAAACATGAATGCCATAAGATCAAAATGATCTAAAGATAGTATTAATGAAAGGTATCTATGGAACCTTAAGGCTAGGTCATGCAGTTGAAGATATAATTAACAAATTGGAGAAATTCGGACTAATAGATCCTATTGGTGCAAAATTTGGTTGATGTCGGATTTGAGGCTGGAGTCGGAGAAGACGACACCGCCGTCGGTGACCTACAAAATAAGTCTCATCCGGATTTAGGGGTGGTGGCTCTGGTAAGACCCTTCGATGATCAAGTTAGCTCTTTTGACCAATAGAAATGGAGTGCTCAGGAAAAAAAGTGGTAGAGTATCGAGAGGAAGAAGCGTGCTCAAGAAAAATGTATCTGGAGGATCCTTTTTATATATGGAGCCTATAACAAACTGATGGTGACAGCCATAACTATCGAGTAGTAGGCCATTCGAGGCCACGCGGAGTTTATTATGGAGGGTGGTGTCTATTATTATGATGTGCCAGTCCGTTGGGATTTAATAGTTAAAGTTTTTAGAGGAGGTAGGCACTAGCAGTGGAGAGCTTCAAGTTTCATCAATTTTGGAGAAGTTCAGACTCGTTCAGGATCATCTGTGTGTAAGTGGATTCATGCGGTGTAGATTGCTGGATCCGCGTAGGTGTGGAGGCCCTCCCAAGTGACTGCATGGAGTTTGATTGGAAGGGGTTTGAAAGTCCACTAGAGAAATCCCGAAGAAAGTCTGCTGGAGGAATCTGGAAGAAGGTCTGCCGGAAGGATTCAGAAGGAGTTCAACCAACGGAGAAGTTCGATTGAGGGTGAAGTCCGAAAGGAGTCTGACTGATGGAAGAGTTCGACTAAAGGAGAAATTTGGAAGACTCATGATTGAAAAAGGTCGGCTGAAGGAATGTCAAAAGGAGCCTGCTGGGGATGGAGAAGTTTGGCTGAAGAAGAAGTTTGGAAGACTCGCGATCGAGGAAGATCAGTTGGAGGAATGTCGAAAGGAGCCTGCTTAGGATGGAGAAGTCTGGTTGAAGGAGAAGTTTGAAAGACTCACGATGAATGTCGAAAGGAGCCTCCTTGGGATGGAGAAGTCTGACTAAAGGAGAAGTTTGGAAGACTCGTGATCGAAAAAGGTCGGCTAGAGGAATGTCGAAAAGAGCCTGCTTGGAATGAAAAAGTCTGACTGAAGGAATTCAACTGATGGAGAAGTTGCGATTGAAGCTCTTCTGTGATTACAAACTATATTTGGCTAAACATCAAGCCAAACTTTGGTGGGAGCGGGGTTTACCCCCAACAATAGTGCCCCAACTCTTGAGTTTGAAATTCGAAGGAAGGAAGTAAAAAGGCAACCATCGAAGTTCTTTCTTGGGTTTCGTGCTTATTGGTCAAGGCATTTTGTCATTTTTCACACCGACACTAAAGTTCCTTTAACATGACTCAACTTCAAGAGATGAATTTTTGAAATTTCTGTCGAAGCGCTGCTCAAGACACGATGCCATAAAAGCATTGCCCGTTGGCATTCTTTTATCATGACGCCTGGGACATGCGTCGCATGAAGAACGACCGAGGGAGATCTGCAATCATGATAGTTTTGGGCCTCTCCTTGCTATTTAAGGCCTTCTCCTCCCATTCGGAAGTCACTCTTGCCTAAGTCTTCTTCTTCCTTCGATCCCTATTCTTCTTCCTCCCAATGGTTTTAGCTTCCTCCCTCATCTTCTCGGGTTTTGGGCAACCTTTCGACTGGTTCTCGTCGCACCCACCATCTTTTCATCCTCCCTAAATAGCTTAAGTCAGTTTTTCAACCCTTCTCTTTGGATATTCATACTTTTTTAGCTTCTTGCTCTTCCAATTTCTCTATAGCCATATTTATCCTATTTTTTTTCTTATTTTTTGAAGGTTTTCCTGGGTTTTATTTTGATCTGAATGTCTTCCTAGTATACATAAATTTGGATTAAACCCTACAACTAGTACTATTTATGAAATGAGCCGACCCATTTTTGAAATGAGTCGACCCATTTGATGAATAATGCTAGATTGTAAAAGAACCTCTCAAAATTTTGAAAAATATTTCTGAAATAACAAACCCCAACCCTCAGCCCAAAAACTTAATTAAAAATTAAGGGTTATGAATTAGGATCTAGAATTATGAATTAAAAATCCTAAATCATTGATCATTAAATTTGGGTTACTGCGTTAGATGAATTAGGCCCATTAATTGGGTTAGATCTAAGGTTAGTTAAAGAATGGACTAAATTAGAGTACTTGATCAAATCTAATCAAATATTGATTTAGATTAGGTCAAGGACTCTTTAGACTCAATTATAATAGTTGTAGTTGGTCAAGTTCATGCCTTTAGTAAGGATCAAATGGACTTGATTCGTGGCTATGCGGTCGAACCCAAAATTGCTTGGTTGGTCAAATTGAAACTAATGAACTGGATAGTGTCTAAGGTAAGTTTGGCAATCCAGACCAGTGGTTTCTAATTGGGAGCTACTCACACTAATTCTTGATGAGTTAATGGCATATCCCTTCTACTGATCTTACTTACCTAGCCATCCTCATGAATTGATTTTGATTAGATCACTTGGTGATTTAGGCTCACAGATGTCAATTAGGTAAATCAGTGTGACTGATTTAGGTGCTCCTAATGCCAGCTTTAATTAGGTTCTTTTTTATCTAACTTCGTAAAGTCAGTAGGAGGATCAAAATTGGCTGGTTAATTCTTCTCTTCTCTTCTTAAAATTAGTTAACAAAATCTTCTAAAATTTTTAGATCCTTAAAATGATAAAGTTATGGTGATAACTAAATCATAGCCTCCTATTAAGTTGAGTGATAATGGATCCATTAGTTTAATAATCATTAGAGTCCCAAAGGCCTGATGCTTATTGACTAATGAAATTATCATTCATAATATGATGATTTGGTTGTGTCTTTCTAATATTGGTCAGGTTGGCCGGCTAAAGTCAGGCCTGATCATTTGTTGGTTAGATATACTAAATATGGTCATGTTAATGATTGAACCTAACCGAATCTTTTCAGTGGAGGTCAGTGTCTACTGATTAGATTTTTGGGGCAAAATTAAAATTACTAAAAAATTATTTAGAGAAATAATTGGTTATGAACCTATCTATAGATGCACATGAGTTGAGCGACCAAAGTTGGGCTTATATATAGTCTATGTGGATTTTAGTACCCACTAAGAAATTAGAATAATTTCTCAAATTGGAGGTAGAGGCTACCAGTTCGTATAAAATAGTGGAAGAACCTTTAGACTAAAGTATAAGTCTTTAGGCTAAATAATTCATATACTAATTAGGTTTGGTTTTCTTTTATTGTGTAGTTATGGCCACTACCCTATCACTTTAGTTATTGTTGGACAAGGACAAACTCATGGGATCCAACTTTGATAGTTGGTATTGAAAGTTAAAAATCATCCTAGAGCATAAGTGGATCTTGTATGTATTGACTGATCTAGGACCTGAGGAGCCAGCTCCGAGCGCTAGAGGGGTGGCTAGAGACACTTATCAGAATTAGCTCAATACCGCACCACCATTCGGTGCATTATGCTGATAGCAATGAATGACGAGTTTAGCCATAAGTTCGAGAATGCCCAGCCATAGGAGATGCTTCAAATGTTGAATGACTCCTTTGGCATGCCTGATGACGTTGAGAGGCACAAGACTAGTTGTGCCATTTTCAATTCTTAGACGAGGGATGGGGCGTCAGTCCCCGATCATGTATTGTATATGATTAAGATGATTGAGCACCTAAGTAAGCTGGGCTTTCTCCTGCACGAGCAGCTCAGGAAGGATGCGATCTTGAATTTCTTGCCCAAGTCCTTCCTTCCCTTTCTTACTCATTTTGGAATGACAAAGGTTGCAGTTAATTTCCATGGCTTATTAGGATTGTTGCCGAACTTTGAGAAGGATCACCAGCTCCAGAAGAAGTTGGTGCATGTAGTGGGAGGGTCTTCTTCTGATCATCAATCCTTTAAGAAAGGGAAGAAGAATAATAAGAAGGTGCAGCTGCATACAGGGATGTCTGCATAGTGTCAGACCAAGAAGTGCAAGCTCGACTAGAGTCAGATGGAGTGCTTCTTTTGCAAGAAATAGGAGCATTGGAAGAGGAACTGTCCTCAGTACATTGCCTCTTTGGATCCGAATAGGCCGAGAAAGAAGCAAGTTATTGCTGGGCATGGTAATTATATGATAATACCTTGCAACTTCTAAATATGTGATACTACTGTCTGGGTATTAGATATCGA
Organism: Cocos nucifera; assembly: GCA_006176705.1. NCBI lineage: Eukaryota > Viridiplantae > Streptophyta > Magnoliopsida > Arecales > Arecaceae > Cocos > Cocos nucifera. The sequence goes on from QRFJ01003858.1 coordinate 274,575, forward strand.
AAGTCCTTATCATATTTGTAATTTGATGCAGGATTTATAGGTCAGTAGAAAATTTGATAAAGGTGAGAGGTTCCTAAATGTTGGAGATGGAAGACAAGTTTCAGTTTTAGCTTTAGGAATCATGAACCTTGTAATCAATTCTTATAAAGTTTTTCTTAGTGAATGCAATTCTATCCAAATTTTTTATTGAATGTTATTTCTATAGGCTTTTTGGCCAAGAATAGTTATGAATTTTTAATAATTTTTTTTTTGTAATATCATTTTGAATGGTGTTATAATTTATATTGGATAATTAAATAATAATTTTTATTTATTATCACAACCTACTAATATGGTCCAATCCTCCAATAAACATCCTAAAATAAATGATATGTTTGAAGTCTACCTTTCACACTGTAGGTTAGGTCATATCAACAAGAATAGAATAAACAAGTTGGCTTAAGAAGAAATTCTTGAAGTTGATGATTGTGAATTACTTTTGATCTGTAAGTCCTATCTTCTTGGTAAGATGACCAAGTCACCTTTTACTGGAAAGGGTGAATGAGCCATTGAACTCCTGGGTCTAGTACATATTGATATATGTGGACCCATAAGCTCAAGTGCTAGAGGTGGATATTTCTACTTTATAACATTCATGGATGACCTATCAAGGTACAGGTATGTCTACCTAATGAAACACAAGTCAGAGTCATTTGAAATGTTCAAACTATTCCATAATGAGGTAGAAAACAAATTGAAAAGAGTATTAAAATTCTTCAATCTGACTGAGGGGGTGAGTACTTTTTCAGCGATTTTTTGACATATCTTGAAAAGAATGAGATTTTTTTCCAATGGACTTCTCCTGGAATACCATAGCATAATGGTGTGTCTTAGAGGAGGAATCGAATCTTATTGGACATAGTTCAATCCATGATGGGGTTTGCTGGTCTACCTATCTTCTTATGGGGATATGTGCTTGAGTTAGCTTGTTATATTCTAAATAGAATTTTGAGTAAGTCTATAGCTAAAATGCCATATGAGATATGGACAGGGCATAAGCCAGTACTCTCGCACCTTAGGCTTTGGGGGTGTTTGGCTTATGTCAAATATTTAATGATGGACAAGCTTGGACCTAGGTTTGACAAGTGTATTTTTGTAGGATATCCAAAAGAGTCTAAAGGGTATTACTTCTACCTAACTGATGAGCAAAAGATGTTTGTCAGTCTTAAGACAATCTTTTTGGAAAAGAAGTTTCTTAGTGAAGGGACTTATGCCTCTAAGAACGAATTGAAGGAAACAAATCTTGGATTTCAGGATTAGATTTTGAAACTTTTTCAGATCTACACAGCGAAAGAGATTAATTAATCATATTAATTCATAAATACATAAGAAATAGCCCTAGATCTAGGATCCTATTACATGATTAAAGCATTCTATTAAATCAAAAATTAAAAGATGATGACTGCTCGAGGTGGTCATGCTTAGTACCTTCATTCTCTAATAAGTACCTGTACTCTCGCTCTGATGTTTCTACATCATAGACTTAAGACTCATCTATCCTAAAGAAGTGATCGTACACCAACCTTCTGGATCAATCACCATCCTCTTGACGATCCTACGGTCGGGAGCATTTTATGAGTTAATAATAAAAATTCATGTCTTAAATTTTCAACTCTTGAAAATATGAACTATCATTATCATTAACTCAAGGGATGTATCATAGATACTTTCAAATATACACTATGATAGAAAATAATCCATTTTATTATTTATAGTCAAAATTATAATTTTACCCTTAGATGTGTATTACAAGTGTTAGCTAATTCTGACTTCTAGGGCACACATATCTAACAAACTCCTACTTGACCTAAAGTCAATTGGCTACAAATCTAAGTCCCATCTTCTCAAGGTGGGTTTCGATCTTCTACTGATCCAACTACTTTATGAGTGGGTCTGTCGCATTGTTTGTGGAGTGGACTCTCTTGACCTCGACATAATCCTTCTCGAGGTAATCGCGGATGAGGTGGTATCGCCGCTTAATGTGCTTGGATTTCTGATGAGACCTTGGCTCCTTAGCAAGGGCTATGGTGCTATTGTTATTATAGTACAGAGGAATGACATCTAATGGCATCACTCTAATTTCTATGGCAAATTTCTTATACCAGAATGCCTCCTTCACAGCTTCTGACGCAGCGATGTATTCTGCATCCATGGTGGAGTCTGCTATTACTATCTGCTTGAAACTTTTCCAACTGACAGCACTACCATTACCCACAAACAGACTCTCAGATGTTTGACTTTCGATCATCTATATCAGACATAAAATTCGAGTCTATATACCCCTAGACTTGGAGTTCTCCATTACGAAAAACCAACAACATATCCTTAATTCTTCTCAAATACTTAAGGATACATTTCACAGAAGTCCAATGTTCTTCACCTGGATTTGACTGATATCTGCTCGTGACACTCACAGCATGGGCTATATCAGGTCGTGTACATAACATGGCATACATGAAGCTCCTTATTGTTGAAGCATAAGGGATCTTGCTCTTGCATTCTATCTCCTGAAGTGTGCTAGGGCACATCTTCTTAGAGAGATGAATGCCATGTCTGAAGGGTACCAAACTCCTCTTGGAGTTTTCCATGCTAAACCTCTTTAGCACTTCCTCTATGTACATCTTCTGTGAAAGACCTAGCATCCTATTCGGTCTATCTCTATAGACCTTAATTCCTAGAATGAAGGATGCTTCTCCTAAGTCTTTCATGGAGAATTCTTTAGATAACCATAATTTAACTATGGTCAACATGGAAATATTATTTCCAATAAGAAGGATATCATCCACGTACAATATGAGGAAGATAATAGCGCTCCCATTGATCTTTTTGAAGATACATGGTTCCTCCTCATTTTTGATGAAACCAAATAATTTGATCACATCATTAAATCAAGTATTCCAGCTCTGAGATGCTTGCTTAAGTTCATATATGGACCTTTGCAGCTTGCATACTTTATAATCAGCATCACTGGATGTGAAACCTAGCGGCTATTCCATATAAATATCTTCCTCAAGGTATCCATTTAAGAATGCCATTTTCACATCTATTTTTCCTATTTCATAATCGAAATAGGTTACAACAGCAAGCAATATGTGGATGGACTTTAGCATAGCTACTAGCGAGAAGGTATCCTGATAGTCAATGCCTTCACGCTGACTATACCCTTTTGCCACTAATCTTGCTTTGAATATCTCCACATTTCCATCTGCACCAATCTTTTTCTTGTAGATCCATTTACACTCAGTAGGTACTATACCTTCTAGTGGATCTACCAAGGTCCAGACTTGGTTTGAGTGCATCAAATCAATTTCTGACTTCATTGCCTCTAACCATTTCTTGGAGTCGATATCTGATATCGCCTCGTTATAGGTTTTGGGATCATCACCATGAACTCCATTACCTATGAGGAATATTTTCTCTATTTTCTCTGAAATAGTACCTAAGTACCTCTCAGGAGGATGAAAAATCCTTTCTGATCTACAAGGTGGGGGAGGTAGTGATTGTATTGGCTCAACCTGATTTGGTTCCATTTAGTCCTTAGCTTATTGTTCTTGTGAGACTTTCTCCTCGAGCTTGATCTACTTTTCAATGTTGCTATCTTGAATAAACTATTTTTTAAGAAAGATGGCATATCAATTCATAATCACATTATGATCTTTTGGAACGTAGACATAATATCCTAATGGCTTTTTAGGATATTCTATAAATCGAGCTCTAAAGGACCTAAAGTCTAACTTATCCGCTTGTTGTCTTTTGACATGAGCCGAACAATCTCAAATTCTAAGATGACTCAGACTTGATTTCTTACCATGCCATATCTCATACAGTGTGGTAGGAATGGTTTTAGAAGGAATCCTATTTAGTAAGTATATTGCAGTTAACAAACTATGTTCTCAAAGAAAATCAGAAAGGTCTGTGAAGCTCATCATGGATCGGACCATATCTAATAGGGTTCGATTCCTTCATTCTAAAATTTCGTCGAGTTAAGGTGTTTCAGGTGGAGTCCATTGAGAGACTATGCCATTCTCCTTAAGATAGTTTAAAAATTTTTGACTAAGGTATTCATCTCCTTGATCTGATCGAAGAACCTTAATGGATTTTTTGATTTGCTTTTCTACTTCATATTTGAATTCCTTGAACTTTTTAAAAGCTTCAGACTTATGTCTCATGAGATACACATACCCATACCTAGATAAATCATCAGTAAAGATTATGAAGTAGATAAAGTTGCCTCTAGCCGGCACATCAAATGGGCCGCACACATCAGTATATACTAGGGCAAGTAGATCTGTGGCTCTTTCCCCATGTCCCATAAAAGGGAGCTTAGTTATTTTGCCATGAAGACATGATTCATAAATTGGATATGACTCGAAAGTCAAAGGATTCAATGGTTTGATTTTCTCTAATTTATTAATCCTATCTTCTGCTATATGACCTAGCCTTAGGTGCCATAGATAACTATCATTTGGACTATCCCTAGGTCATTTTGATCTTATGGCATTCACATTTTGCTCAATATTAAAGACAGATACATCAATATGTAATTGATAGAGACCGTTAATAAGGAAACCACTTGCAATTTTATTTCTTTCATAAAGAATATTACAATGGTCCTTAAAAAAACTAATTATATAGCCTTCTTGTGCTAAACATGAAATAAAAATCAAATTCCTGCTTGCAGCAGGCACATAATAACAATCCCTAAGTACTAAATCTAAGCCAGATGGTAGTCGAAGAGGATAGATTCCCATGGCTACAGCAGCAACTCTTGCTCCATTTTCAACGTGTAGGATCATCTTACCATTCCTCAGCCTCCTGTTATTCTCAAGATCCTGCATGAAAGTACACAAATGAGCACTAAAACTAGAGTCAAGCATCCAACTGGATGCAGAAAAAATCATAAGGCTAGATTCAATAACAAGTATACCACCAGAAGGACATGCCTCCTTATTCTTCAAGATGGCCAGGTATATAGGACAATTCCGCTTCCAGTGGCCGTCAGCATTACAATGGAAATACATTTTTTTGTCAGCGGCCTTCTTCTTTAGCTCTGCCTTTTTTTTCTTTCAACCTTCCATCTTTTGCCTTTTCACAGACTTCTTCTTCTTTCCAAAAGACTTTCTCTTGAAAGAAATCCATTTCATAGCAAGTACTGAGTGTTTAGAACCTTTCATAGAAAGCTCAGCCATAACCAGCATGTTCATAAGCTCGACAAGAGTACTCTGAAGTTTATGCATATGATAGTTCATGATGAACTACCCATACGCATCAGTCAAAGATTCCAAAATTATATCATTCAATAGATCTTGGTCTAACTTCACTCCGAGCTTCTCAAGCTCTTCCAAGTCCTTGATCATCATCACATAATGATCTTGGACTGACTGCCCATCATGCATTTTAGCCATAAATAGTCATTTAGTGACCTGATATTTGGCTGTGCGACTCTGTTCATCAAATAACTCTTGCAGGTGAGCCAATATTTAACGAGCAGTCTTGATATCTTCATGTTGGTGCTAAAGCTCATTAGACATCGAGCCTAATATATAGTATCTGACCTTGTTATCTTCATCCATCCATTTCTTAAGAGATGCTCTCTATTTAGTGAATGGATGGGCTGGTAAGGTGGGAGGATCCTGATCCAATACATGAGTTAACTTCTCAAAATCCAAAATGATTTTGAAGTTTCGGAGCTAATCTTTGTAATTGGATCCGGTCAGTCTATGGGTGTCTAGGATACGGGCTAGTGGGTTGGATGCAGACATTTTTCTATAGAGAGTCAAAGTTTTTAGATAGATTTTATAATTAAGACTTAAATAATTTATCTAAAATTTTAATTTTTTAAATAAATTAGCTTCCACTATTTTTTTGGATCCCTACACTTTCTCTATAGAGATGCAAAAATTTCTATGATTAATGATTTTTAGTGGATGGTGCAGTCCAACCAACTGACTTATCACCTCACCTAATAGTTATTGATGATAGGTTAGCCAAAGAGTGAACAACTCTTATCCAATGATTCTCTAATCATGGTGTACCCAGGCTTGGTCTCTAATTCATGAATCTCACAGTGATCGAAATATTGATCCACTCCTTAGTTAAGTCAGACCCACCATTTGCATAGATTGGATTTCTAATTGAATCTCTCACCAAATCTGAAATATTAAGCCCAATCCATCCTTTAGCCTGTTGCATCTAATGCCTAATAGACATGGTTGCATCTTTTCGGTGCAACTGAACCACTATGACCAGCCGAGAATAATCAACCTCGGAAAGGGTCCGCACATCTACAATGGTGGAAGATCTTGGACTTAATCTTTTCTTAGGAAGATTTGATTTAGGTCTCTTTAAACTTGATTTGACATAGTCATAACCATTATGACTAACCTAGTGGTATGGGTTAGCTTGGATTATCAGCCACCTCAGATGAGGACTGAGTCGACAAATATGACCAGGTAAGTGAGACCAGTGGAAGGGATATGCCATTAACTCGATAAGAACGTATTCGAGTCGAGTAGCTCCCAATTAAAAACTAATCGATTGTATCTACTAAACTTATCTTAGACACCAAATTGTTGAGCCAGAACCAATTGGATTAGCCTACAATCAAGACTCTAACCACTGAGCCTAATGAGGTCTTAACTTGATCGATCACTCATGTGACTTGACCTTGACCCAGACTTAATCCTATTAGACTAGTCAATTTAAGCACTCTTGATCCCATCTAACCGATCCTTGATTTGGTTTGATCAACCGTTAGACCTAATTGAGCTACCCAAGTCCGAACCTAATTTTATGAATATATCTTAGATCTGAAAATTTTTAATTTTAGATCAAATATATTTCATAATCTTATTTCTTTATTAAGTTTAGGATTCATAAATAAAATATGTAAATAAAATTCTAGGATTTCAGGATCTAGGGTTTTGCAGAAAATAAGTTTTTAATTTTTTTTTGATTTTTGATTAAGGATGAACGTGCAGCACCCCTACACATCATAAGAACATCCCATCGAATGAGAAGAAAGGGTATTTAAATTCTACTTCATTTTTATGATCGGATGATCAAGGGGAGTGCCTTAATCAGAAATATGATGAATCTACAAAACTAGTTAGATCTACATATATATCACATATATAAAATTGATCTAACTTAAAAATATGTTTTGCATACATCTCATGTATCATATCATGCATGTTTTTAGATCTAAATTATCTCATAAATATCTAAAAAATAAAATTTAAATTTGGTCATATCAAATTAAATTTATTCAAGATAACTTTGTAGAGCTATTCTACAACTAGTCTAAACATGCATCCATCATATCTCATATAAATAAAATTAAATAAATTTATTTTTATTTTTTAGATCTAATTATAATATTTATAATATCAAAAAATAGTAAATAAATAAATCTAAAATTGTAATTAATTAAATTAAAATTATGATCATCCTAAACTATACATAGATCAATTCTATTCCTGGTCTAGTCATGCATCTCATACATCTTAGATCTAGATTATTTAATTTTCTTAATTTCTAATTTTAGATCTAATCATAACTAATGTGACATCTAAAATTATCTAATTATTAGATTAAAATTATATTAAAATCAAATCTAAATAATTATGAAACCTTACTCTGATACCAGTTGAAGAAAAAATCTTATTTTTTGGATCAGATTTGTTTAGATCTGATTTGATTAAGAGAAATATTTTAAAATTTTTTTTCTTAAATTTAAATTAGATCTAAGACTCTTCAGATCTAATTTTATCAATTTAATAAAATAAAAATAAAAATAAAATAAATTAAATTTAATTTAATTATACCTTGTTATGGGTAATCTTATTATCCCATGATGATCCTGATGTTTGTCTGAGGTTCTGGATGTAGCCATGCAAGCGCCTGATCTCTACCAGTATCCACTCAGATAGGATCTGGAGATCTTCTCCTGCTCAATCTGTACTCCAATGATCAGATTTGGATCTGATCTTGAAAGTCTTCAAAACATCTTTTGAAGATCGGGTGTTGTCTCTTACAGCAGTGCTGCCTTCTTCTTTCTTGTCGTCTTTCTCTTGCTTGGATCACACCAAACTCGAGCCCAAAGCTTCTTGAGCATGGAGAGGAGAGAGAGGATCTGAATATGGCATGGAGAGGGAGGGAGAGAAGCCTTATGGCATGGGCAAAGGATAGAGGATTTAAATCCTAGGTGTAGATAGAATTTATTTAGACCCTGCTGTGCCATACAGTGCCACATCATCCCAGCCAATTATAGCTTTTTGTGCAATCAGATCTAAATCTGATTAGAGGGATGACATCATCTGATCCAATCAGATTATAGTCACTCACAAAACTCCTTAGGTGGCACCAAGACTAGTCAAAGAAGACTCTTTGGCACCACCTTAGTATGAAGCAATAAGCAATTGGAGTCCTATCTGTATGGGACTCCAATCCTTATCCACTTTGGGCGCACGCCTCCCTAGGCATGCACCCCTTGCCTTTCTACTATTTAGCAGGGGGATAAGGGTCAAAACTCTCTCCTATGAATGTATGACATATGGGTAGATGTCTAAGTGTCAAAAGTCAACATTTGACCAAAATCTAAAGACAAGATTTAGCAGGTGATGGAAAATGGCATGTGTTGTCTCTAATTTATCTCAAAAATTAAGACAACCCTTTTCTGATCTGGACAAGCTCTAGTTAAATCAAGTATAGGTTTCTGAGTGAGTTCAAATATATTTGGCTCAGTTGAGACAACTTTTAATGATTGTTGAAGGAGAATATCGGGCTCAATCATGTTAGGAATGGTGTACAGGGTGGAAGCATGAATTTCAAAGTAAAAATTATGAAATCATACAAACCAAATCCGAACCCTAGGACCACCTTATTAGCAATTAAATTATATAACATACATTTATAATATAAAAGAAAGTATTAGAACATACCTCTTATCACTAAACCTTGAATTATTCCTAATTATCGATAGCAGTCCGTCAGGGGTTCCACTAGGTGCCCACATGTTCACCCTCCAATGTTGATCCATACGAAGACTTGATCAAGACACCAGCACCTCTAATTTATATATAATTAAAATTCTAATAATAAGAACTTTAATTAAATAGGCAAGACCTTCCTTAGTCTTTATGTCACCTTCCTTGCCTCTCCTTATCTATCTTTCTTTTTCCTTTTCTTCTTAATTTTTCTTCCTAATCTCTTAGTCTTAAGATGATTTCTTGTCCTTATAAGGACAAGGTCTGGACAAGAGAAGGGAAGAAAGAAAATTGAACAAAGAGAAAACTCTTGTCAGAAAGAAAGATAATTTTTCACAATCCTCCGGACTCATGGTACGCACCCTTATTTATAATGTATGTAAGGGTGCCAACACGTTTTCTCGCACCCTCTCAAAATATTATCTCATGCCCCTTCAGCCAATCTCATGCCTCATTAGATTATAATGACATATAGACTTAGTCCAAGAGGTGCCTTAAAGGAGAAGGATTCTCAGACTAATTCTACGTAAGTTATTTATGAAGAGTCGCGGGCTTTCATTCTTGGTGCCATCATTTTCAACCATTAGATCAGATAAGAAGGCCATCCAATGGCTTTAAAATGGGATGCCCATTTGGCAAAATGGCATGGAGATAATCTTTGAATAGTCAAAGTCCCAAAAGACTTTGACTTGGTCCAAGAGGCGCCAAGGAAGAGAGGGCGGCAAGGAGTCCAGGGCGGCAAGGAGTCTTTGGTGACAAAGAGTCCTGGGTGACAAAAATTAAAATGATAACGAAGTTTTTTACCTATAGAAGGACACTTTTGTGCCCTATATCTGATGTCTATGCCCATATAAAAAATTTAGGCAACATGAAAAATAGAAAAAGTCAAAGAAGGTAGGTGCCAACTTAATCCCATGCGCTAAAGACTCTTTGCGCATGAAAGACTTTCCATGTGTAAGAGAGAGACTCTCTGGCATGTGGGATTTTGGTATGTGATGCTCCATCTGAAGCCCAATCAGTCTAGGTTAATCCAATTCAAGACCAAATCTAATTTGGCTTAAACTGGTCCTTAATTAGCCTAAATCAGAAGTCGATTCGAATCCAATTCGAATCTAGGTGCTAGGGTTTGCAACATATGCTAGCATGTTCATCTTGCAAACATGATCTAATACAATTAGATCCTTAATCAATTTTCTTTATGTATGACCCATTGGGTTCCACATCTAACCAGCAGTGGGTCTGGGTGTGATTTGATCTAATTTGGTTAGAACTCAACCAAACTGATTTAGGTCAAAACTAGCCAACCCAATTTGACTTAATTAGAACACTTTCTAATTTAATGAATAAATTAAAATTTTAATTTGATCGAACCCATAAGACATGATTGACATCTAGCAACGTATCGTGACTTTCTAGAAGATGTAAAATTTTGATAGAAATACCAAAAATATCCTTTAGTGAAAATTACCATGCAACTAGATCCTTCGATCTCCCTGCATCCTGAATATGACTCTGGGTATGGAAAAATGTCAATCCCAATATCATATTCATTTCTCTTTCAATCTTATGATGATGATTTATTTAATAAAATTAATATTAAATATTTTTAGAAATTATTTCTAATTTTCATCATGCTTTGATCAAAGTCTTCCTGAATCATCATTTGTTTGAAGCAGGTAGGATGCAATTTTCTCTTACCAGGAATGATCGATTCCATGTTAACCTACTCACAACCTTCATATATAATCCACCATATCCAGATCAACCCATACATAACTGAGTCATGAATGAGTATGAACCAAAATATGGATTTATATATATAAGGTTCTATGGTAGTTTCAGGTCAAAGGATTACATGCACAATTCCACTATGAGAACCATCTATTGACATGTAGATAAGACTCCATTAGATATTCTCGATTTGGATCAATTCAGTGAACTCATTCTCTAATGAGCACCCACATTCTTGTATTAGTGTCATACACAAGTAATTATGGGATCAATCACCCTCTCAATCGAGTATACAAAGAATGTGCTAGTCTTATCGAAAAATATTGATCCCCAACTCAATGTCCCATTGACTAGGGATGATTTAAATTAGAATTTTAAGATTTTTGATCTCACTAGTATGATCTCATCATATTCCTAAAATCATAGCCCTAATTTATGGAGTTCATCATAATCTTAAATAAATAATAAAACACTGCATATGATGAAGAAATCTTTATTTATTTTAAAATATCATTACACAAGTTTGGAAGACAAAAAAAAATAGCCTAAATAAATAAATAAAATTTGATTGGCTTGAGGGCATATTCCTTTCAATCTTCCACTTGCACTAAAGCCAATCACCCTTATATTTTAATCCCATATGATCAAGGTGATGATCGAACAGTTGCAGTGGTAAAGCCTTATGAATGGATCTGCTATGTTGTTCTTTGTGTCAACTCATTCTATGACTACATCTTATTTTTTAATAATTTTATGAATGAGATGGAAGCATCTCAGAATGTGTATGGATTTATGATGAGACCTTGGTTCCTTTGCTTGAGCAACAGCTTCAGTATTATCATAGTAAAGTGGTACTGGATTCTTAATTTAAGGAATAACATCCAATTCAGTAATGAACTTCTTCATCCAGACAGCTTCCTTGGTGGCTTCACTTACAGCTATGTATTCTGCCTCAGTGGTTAAGTCAGTTATAGTTGGCTACTTAGTACTCTTCCAACTCACTGCTCCACCATTCAGAGTAAAGACATATCCTGAACTGGATTTACTATCATCTGGGTCTGATTGAAAACTAGAGTCAGAATATGCTTCTAGTTTAAGATTAGAACCACCATATACTATAAAAATATTTTTAGTCCTTCTTAAGTACTTAAGAATATTTTTCACAGCTTTCCAATGATCCTCTCCTGGATCAGCTTGAAATCTACTTGCAATGCCTAAAGCATAAGCAACATTAGGCCTTGTACATAATATGACATACATTATTGATCCAACAACCGAAGCATAAGGAATAGAACTCATTCTATTTCTCTCTTCAGGTGTCTTTGGAGACATCTTTTTAGAGAGATGTATGCCTTGACTCATGGGTAAGTAACCTCTTTTACTCCCATCCATACTAAATCTTTTCAGTATTAAGTCAATGTACCTAGATTGGGACAAGCCTAGCATTCTTTTAGATCTATCTCTATAGATCTTTATTCCTAGTATATAGGATGCTTCTCCCAAATCTTTCATAGAAAACTTATTTGATAGCCATAATTTAACTGATTGCAACATTGGGATATCATTTCTAATGAGGAGTATGTCATCTACATATAGAACCAAGAAGACTATGGTTCTTCCACTAGTTTTCTTGTACACACATGGTTCATCCACATTCTTGATGAAACCAAACTCTTTGACTGTTACATCAAAATGGATGTTCCAACTCCTTGATGCTTTCTTTAATCCATAAATGGATCTCTTAAGCTTGCATCTTAAGCTTGCATACCTGATTTGATCTCTCATTTTACTCAAATCCCTCTGACTGTGACATATAGACCTCCTCCTCAAGGAAACCATTAAGGAAGGCGGTCTTCACATCCATTTTTCATATTTCATAATCGTGGTATTATTTCAAACATAATCCGAATAGATTTGAGCATGGCAACAGGTGAAAATGTTTCATCATAATCAATCTCCTGGTTTTGCCTAAAACCTTTAGCCACCAATCTGGCCGTATAAGTTTCAATTTGACCATCTGCTCCAATCTTTTTCTTAAAAATCCATTTACATCCAATAGGGTTTATATCCTCTGGTGCATCCATAAAGTCCATACTTTGTTGGTGTGCATGAATTCCATTTCGAATTGCATGGCAGCCAGCTATTTGTAAGAGTCCTTACTTTTGACTGCTTCCATATAGGTCAGAGGTTCATCATTCTCAATGACTTGGGCTTCATTGTTCTCAATAATGAACCCATACCTCACAGGTATATGTCGTACTCTTTCAGACCTACGGATAGGAGTTATGTGTTCTGATTCTTTTATGTGATTATTTAGTTGAAAATTTTCTATTTATTTTTTTTGAACTTTACTAAGTTCAATATTTCTGCCATTGCCCTTTTCTAAGATAAATTCTTTTTCCATGAAAGTGGCATGCCTACTTACAAATACCTTTTGTTCAGTAGGATGGTAGAATAAATATCCTATACTATTTCTAGGATATCCTATAAATTGACATCTGTCTGATCTAGCATCAAGCTTATGTCCAAATTTTTTTTTGACATATGCTGGGCAACCCCATATCTTAAGATACTTAAGATTAGGTTTCTTACTTCTCCATATCTCATATGGAGTACTAGATACAGATTTAGAAGGTACTCTATTCAAGATATAAATTACAATCTCCAGGGCATGACTCTAGAAGAAAATAGGTAATTCAGTGAAGCACATCATGGACCATACCATATCTAATAAGGTACGATTTTTTCTTTCGACTACACTATTTAATTACGATGTATAAGGAGGTGTCCATTCAGAGAGAATCCATTTTACTTTAAGATAGTCTAGAAACTCACTAGATAATTATTCCCCTCACCGATTAGATCAAAGGATTTTTATATATTATCCAGTTTATTTTTCGACCATACTTTGATACTCTTTAAATTTATCAAAGGCTTCTGATTTGTGTTTCATAAGATACACATATCCAAACCTAGATAAATCATCAGTGAATGTTATAAAATAAGAGTATCCTCCTCTGGCTTGAGTTGTCATAGGATCACATACATCTGTATGTACAAGTCTTAATAATTTTTTTGTCCTTTCTTCATGTCCACTAAATGGAGTTTTAGTCATTTTACCTATGAGACATGATTCACAAGTTTCTAATGATTCATAATAAAAAAGACCAAAGAACTTTTCTTTGTATAACTTGTTAATCCTAGCCTCACTAATATGACCTAATCGACAATGCCAAAGTAAAAGTATTATTTATGTTATCTCTCTTACATTTTCTATTTTCATCAATATGAAATATATTATCATCCAAACATAGAGTCAATAGATCATTGCTAAATATGCCAAAATAAATATTTTCATTAGAATATTTGATCGAGCAAGCTTCGCTCATTACATTAAGACTATAATCTTGTTTTAATAACAAGGGTATAGATATAATATTTCTAATGATCTTTGGTATATAATAATAATTTGTAAGCTCTAAGATCTTCCCAGAAGGTAACTTCAATATATTTATCCCTACAGCTTCTGCATGGATAGACTCTCCTCCAGCGCCATAGAGCTTGAAATCATCTTTCTTCAAACTCTTAATTTTCTGTAGCTTCTGCGAAGATTTGCAGATATTAAAACCACAGCCGATATCTAATACCCAAGAGTTTGAAGTGAAAGAATTTAATGATAATATAGTATGTATCTCATACATAACTTTTGGTACATTATTTGTACCAGACTTCATGGTTGCAAGGTAAGTCTTGCAATTCCTCTTCCAATGATTTATTTTGCTGCAGTGAAAATAGATCATCTATCCAGAGACCTTCTTCCCCTTTTTTTTCTTATTTATACCACCTTTAGGGTTCAACTTTTTCTTTGAACCCTTTTTGTCTACCTTCTTCTTGGAGATCCCATCCACAAGAAGAAGAGGAGCCTTATCCTTCTTGATATGGCTTTCTGCTGTCTTGAGCATATTTAACAGCTCAGGCAAGGAAGAATTTAGGTTGTTCATATGATAGTTTATGATAAACTGAGAAAATAATTCAGAAAGTGATTGTAGGATCAAATCCTGACCTAACTCTCCATCCATAATAAAACCTAATTGACTTAATCGAGTGATTAGGTCAATTACCATCAAAACATGATTTTGTATGGATGTTCCTTCTATCATTCTTGCACAAAATAATTGTTTAGATATCTCATATCTAGCAGTTCTACTATGCTCTCCATAAAATTTTTTTAGATTGAGCAATATGGACTGAGTGTCCATGCCATCATGCTGCCTCTGTAATTCATTACTCATAGAGGCAAGTATGATGCATTTGATAGTAAAAAAATCATTTTACCACATCTTGTATGTAGACTTATCTTCATCTGTGGCATCTTTTTCTAATGGTTTAGGATCAGGGGCATCAAGAATATAGAAGAGTTTTTCTTGACTGAGTACTATTTTTAGATTTCTCAGCCAGTCCACATAATTTTGACCAATCAATTTATTTGAATCCAAAATTGAATGCAATGAAAGTGAAGAAGCCATTTAATCTACATAATAAAGAATAATACATAAGCAAATAACTCATGATGACAAACATAATTAAATTAGGATTTTAATTATGTCTCCCACTGTTTAATCAAAAAATCATAACCCTCTAATTGATTTTCTTAATGAGAATAAGACCTTAATTTCTTATAAAAGATCTTGTGGTTGCACAACAAACCTGTTATAAGTTCAAAGATAGGAAACTCTTTCCAATTGCATTTTATGCAACTTTCAAAAATTTTTGCCTCTAAAACATTAATAGCCTTGTGTTAGCACAACAAACTTTAATATTTTAGTTTAAATAGAACCCTTCATTTCTATATAGTCAAAATAAAATATAACTATTTTTGTGGTTACACGATAAAGTAGTATATTCAAAATGCTGTAAGCATCTCAATGCACTAGATTAATATTACATCATTCCCCATGATAGATCTTGTGGTTACACAACAAAACTAGTATGGTTCTGGACATAATAAGAACCTAGTATGAAGGAAGGCCTTAATGTAGTGAATATAATACTAAGCATTTCAATCTAGAATTAAATTAATCGAATCGATCAGGTAAGTGGGAGAGAAGTGGGAATCCCCCCATTGCTTTCCTTAGACATCACTAAGTTAGCCAGGTCAAATAATGGAACCAATTAAAAAACCACATTCTCTTTATCAATCATGAACCATTTATCCTAGACACCGATTGATCAATTAGACATTCCGACTGATTCAGCTATAGGTTAATTACACTACAACTTAATATAATTTTAAAGAGGGATTTAAATGGTCTCGATGCACATTTTAAATCAAACTAAAGGCATAAAAGTATCAATTATGATAAAATATATATTAACATGTATAATTATTCTAGGACAACCATCATTACATAGTGAATACTTTCCATTATGTCAAGGCAACCTTTACAGAATAATATATACATCATAATCTTATTATGATAAATAAAAATATGATCTCATCATATAAATAACATGCTTAAAAAGATTATATCATATTTTTTATTTATGCCATTATATTATAAGCAAAGCATTATATGATTTAACCTAATAAGACTTGCTCTGATACCACTGTTAGGAATGGTGTACAGGGCAGAAGCAAGGATTTCAAAGCAAAAATTATGAAATCATACCAACCAAATCCGAACCCTAGGACCACCTTATTAGCAATTAAATCATATAACATGCATTTGTAATATAAAAGAAAGTATTAGAACATACCTCTTATCGCTAAACCCTGAATTGTTCCTAATTACTGGCAGCAGTCCGTCAGGGGTTCCACCAGGTGCCCACGTGTTCACCCTCCAATGTTAATCCATACAGAGACTTGATCAAGACACCAGCACCTCTGATTTATTTATAATTGAAATTTTAATAATAAGAATTTTAATTAAATAGGCAAGACCTTTCTTAGCCTTTTATGTCACCTTCCTTGCCTCTCGTTATCTATCTTTCTTTTTCCTTGTCTTCTTAATTTTTCTTCCTAATCTCTTAGTCTTAAGATGACTTCTTGTCTTTGTAAGGACAAGGTCTAGATAAGAGAAGGGAAGAAAGAAAATTAAATAAAGAAGAAATTCTTGTCAGAAAGAAAGATAATTTTTCACAATCCTTCGGACTCATGGTACGCACCCGCATTTATAATGTACTAAGGGTGCCAACACATTTTCTCGCACCCTTTCAAAATATTATCTCATGTCCCTTCAGCCAATCTCATGCCTCATCAGATAATAATGACATATAGACTTAGTCCAAGAGGTGTTTTAAAGCAGAAGGACTCTCGGACTAATTCTATGTAAGTTATTTATGAAGAGTCGCGGGCTTTCATTCTTGGTGCCATCCTTTTCAACCATTAGATCAGATAAGAAGGCCATCCAATAGCTTTAAAATGGGACGACCATTCAGCAAAATGGCATGGAGATAATCTTTGAATAGTCAAAGTCCCAAAGGACTTTGACTTGGTCCAAGAGGCGCCAGGGAAGAGAGGGTGGCAAGGAGTCTAGGGCGGCAAGGAGTCTTAGGCGACAAAGAGTCTTGGGCGACAAAAATTAAAATGATAATGGAGTTTCTTACCTACAAAAGGACTCTTTTGTGCCCCATATCTGATGTCCACATCCATATAAAAAATTTAGGCAACATGAAAAATAGAAAAAGTCAAAGAAGGTAGGCGCCAACTTAATCCCATGCGCTAAAGACTCTTTGCGCATGAAAGACTTCCCACGCACAAGAGAGAGACTCTTTGGCAAGTAGGATTCTGGTATGTGATGCCCCATCTAAAGCCCAATCAGTCTAGGTTAATCCAATTCAAGACCAAGTCTAATTTGGCTCAAATTGATCCTTAATTAGCCCAAATTAAAAGCTGATTCGAATCCAATTCAAATCTAGGTGCTAGGGTTTGCAACATGTGCTAGCATGTTCATCTTGCAAACATGATCTAATCCAATTAGATCCTTAATCAATTTCCTTTGTGTGTGACCTATTAGATTCCACATCTAATCAGCAGTGGGTCTGGGTGTGATTTGACCTAATTTGGTTAGAACTCAATCAAACCGATTTAGGTCAAAACTAGCCTATCCAATTTGACTTAATTAGAACACTTTCTAATTTAATGAATAAATTAAAATTTTAATTTGATCAAACCCGTAATACATGATTGATGTCTAGCAATGTATCGTGACTTTCCGAAAGATGTAAAATTTTGATGAAAATATCAAAAATATTCTTCAATGAAAATTACCATGCAACTAGATCCTTCGATCTCCCTGCATCCTGAATATGACTCTGGGTATGGAAAAATGTCAATCTCAATATCATATTCATTTCTCTTTCAATCTTATGATGATCATTTATTTAATAAAATATTTAAAAATCATTTCTAATTTTCATCATGCTTTGATCAAAGTCTTCCTGAATCATTATTTGTTTGAAGCAGGTAGGATGAAATTTCCTCTTATCAGGAATGATCGATTTCATGTTAACCTACTCACAACCTTCATATATAATCCACCATATCTAGATCAACCCATACATAATTGAGTCATGAATGAGTATGAACCAAAATATGAATTTATATATATAAGATTCTATGGTAGTTTCTGATCAAAGGATTACATGCACAATTCTACTATGAGAACCATCTATTGACATGTAGATAAGACTCTATTAGATATTCTCGATTTGGATCAATTTAGTGAACTCATTCTCTAATGAGCACCCACATTCTTATATTAGTATCATATACAAGTAATTATGAGATCAATCATCCTCTCAATCGAGCATACAAAGGATGTGCTAGTCTTACCAAAAAATATTGATCCCCAACTCAATGTCCCATTGATTAGGAATAATTTAAATTAGGATTTTATGATTTTAGATCTCACTAGTATGATCTCATCATAATCCTAAAATCATAGCCCTAATTTATGGGGTTCATCATAATCTTAAATAAATAATAAGACACTGCATATGATGAAAAAATCTTTATTTATTTTAAAATATCATTACATGAGTTTGGAAGATAAAAAAAATAGTCAAATTAAATAAATAAAATTTGATTGGCTTGAGGGCATATTTCTTTCAAATCGTGTGCTAGCACGATTTTTTTGAACCTAATTGAATCTTATTCAAATCAATTGAACTGGATTAGTCTAATTGATGATATCTGGATTCAACCCCTTATTTGTATGATCTAGTTAGGTTCAGTTCCATATGGTAATGGGATAGATCATGATCTCTATCATCGACATCATCAAAACACCTTTCGATGGAATAGAACTTTTTTGATTCAGACAACTAGTATGATCAATCATCCAAATCATTCTAATTGCTCCCAAAATCCATTAGTGACACCTAGCAGCATATGGTGGCAACCTATCAGAACTAAAAATGAACCTCTTAGTGTAGTTACCTATGTGATTAATTTCTTCCATCTTGAGCTTTGATTGGATTAGAGTTAAGGTGATCTCGTCAAACCCTAATTTTCATCATATGATTTAATCATTCAATTTAAGTCCAATGTGAAAATTTTAATAGAAACTCTTTCTATTATTTCACTCTGCCATGGCCATGGAATTATGAACTTAATTCTCATGATCATTATAGGGCTGCTCCTCATCTACCAAGGTAGATAGATCTTCTATTGGTGCAATCCAATTCCTATAATGAACATGCTATAGCAAACATACACCTCAGAATTTTGAATGGCTAGGAGATCGAGTTATGGTATAGTCAAACTATAACACCCTCAAGGTGAACTGCCGATGCACCTCAGATCAAATAATCAGACACACCACTGCAGCTTCGAGCCAGTCATGGATGAGAAGGTAGACTTCCTGATGACCGCTCGAGGTGGTCACGATCAGGGCCCTCATTTTCTAACGAGTATCTATACTCTCGCTCTGATGTCTCTACACCATAGACTCAAGACTCATCTATCCTAAAGAAGCGATCGTACACCAACCTTCCAGATCAATCACCATCCTCATGATGATCCTACGATCGGTAGCATTTTATGAGTTAATAATAAAAATTCATGTCTTAAATTTTTAACTCTTGAAAATATGAATTATCATTACCATTAACTCAAGGGATGTATCACAGACACTTTCAAATACACACTGTGATAGAAAATAATCCATTTTATTATTTATAGTCAAAATTATAATTTTGTTCTTAGATGTGTATTACAAGTGTTAGCTAATTCTGACTTCTAGGGCACACATATCTAACCATGTGAAGAATTTCTTACTATGGAATTCATATTATCAGAGGTGTGTCATCAGTTGGAATATGATATTTGATAAAAAGAGCATCATGTTGAAATCAAAAAGTGCAGATGGGGTTGTGAAGACAACATAGGACATCATGGAACAGCTCTCAGATACAGGTGATTTGCCCTCAACATCAACCTCGGGTCGTATTCATTTTGAGGTGGAGTTAGGTAGGTATGGTGATACACCTATGGAGGACCAGCATGGAGAGAGATATATCCTGGAGGAAGTACAAAGGCAGCCATAGGTAGCAGACTTACAAGATACTGCAAGGAGAGTGGCACTACATAAGCCGAAGCACACTATTCGGTGTGATATGGCATTGATGAGACTATTTTTTATGCTCTCATCATTGCTAATGGAGATCTAAAGAGTTTTAACGAGGCCATGGAGAGTTCGAATCGAGAGTCATGAATGCAGGCCTTGATGGAGGAGATGGAGTCTCTCAAGAAAAATTGAATATGGCAGCTGATGGATCTACTAGATGATGCTCGACCCATTGGCTCCAATTGGGTTTTCACCAAGAAAAAAGCATCTTCAGAGCAAGGTGGAGTGAGGTATAAGGCTAGACTAGTAGCCAAAGGTTACTCATAGAGAGAAAGGATTGATTACTTAGAAGTCTTCTCTCTAGTTGTTAGACATATATCCATCAGGATGCTATTGAGCATAGTTGCTGCTCATGACTTGGAGCTGGAGCAAATGGATGTTATGATAGCATTTCTCCATGAAGATTTGAAGGAAAACATATACATGGAGCAGCCATAGGGCTTGAAGGTGCTTCGATTAGAGGGAGAGGTTTGTTTAATAAAAAATTGCTATACGGGTTGAAGTAGTCTCCTAGATAGTGGTACAAGTGGTTTAACACTTATGTGAAAAGTATTGGACTATTCAGGCATGATCATGATCCGTGTGTATATGTGAGATCTCTGAAAGATGAATTTTGGTTATACTTACTCTTGTATGTAGATGACATGCTAATAGCATGCAAGAGTAAGGAAGTAGTGCAGGAGTTGAAGGAAGCTTTATCTCGAAAATTTGAGATGAAAGACTTGGGGCCTGCAAAGAAGATCCTAGGTATGGAAATTATTAGAGACAGAACTAAGAGCTGCTACATCTATCTCAGGGAGGATACATCAAGAAGATCTTAGAGAGGTTTAGCATGAAGGATGCTAAACCAGCAGAGCTGCCACTTACCGAGCATGTTAGACTCTCTAAGACCATGTCACCATAGACTGAGATAGAGGTTCAAAAGTTGGAAAAGATTCCATATGCTTCTGGTGTGTGAAGTATTATATACTCTATGGTATGTTGTAGGCCGAATTTAGCCCATGCAGTGAGTTAGGTGAGTAGATTTATGGCTCAACCTCGTAAGGAGCACTGAAGAGCATTGAAAGGTATCTTTAGATACTTGGCAGGCTCAGTTGGGATCGACATCTGCTATGGTCAGCGGAAAGGTGCCGAAGAACATCCTAATATGTCCAAGGAGGCTCAAGGGCTAATAGAGGGGTTTGAAGATGTAGATTTTGGTGGAGATGTGGTTACTCGACGTTCGACTACATATTTTGTATTTAGCTTGTATGGAGGTCCAGTCTCATGGAGATCATGATTGCAACCAATTACGACCTTATCCACTACTGAAGCATAGTATATTGGCATCATAGAGGCAGCAAAGGAAGTTCTATGGCTGAAGGGCTTGGTGCTGGAGATGGGATTCCCATAGGATGCGGTCATAATGCATTATGCAACCAGAGTGCTTTGTTGCTTGCACAGAACTTTATGTATCATGCAAGGACCAAGCACCTTGATATTAGATACCACAAAATCAAAGAGCTAGTGGAAGATGGTGAAGTAGAGCTGGTAAAGGTTCACACCAAGAAAAATCTAGCTGATGTGCTGACAAAGATACTTCCATAGAATAGCTTTTACAATTGCATGGTATTCATAGGGTTGTCAGATAAAGTTGAGTTCACAAAAACTTGGGAGCACCAAGATGGAGATTGTGAGCTCAAGTATGGAGCTCTCAAGCCTTGGAAGCAGGTGAAAAGAGAGCAAGGAGCGAATGGAATCAACCATCAAAAAGCTTCGACGAACGCTTCAGAAGGGCTTGCTTGGATCTATCAAAAGAGCCAAACCGAGCTACAGAAGAGCCAGCTTGAATTCTGAGAGAGCTGGCTTGAGCAAAAATCTAAAAAGTATATCAGGCTGATACATTAGAAGAGCTAGCTCGGTTCTTATTAGATCCAGCCTGAGTGAAAGTCGAGTCGGCTCGAACTCTGAGAGAGCCAACTCGAGTAGCAGAATAGAGAGTGATGATTTAGGCTCTCATAGGAGACATCGCCATCGAGCTGACCCGACTACTGATCGAGCCAGCTTGAGCAGTGAATAGAATAGAATGTAGTTTCTATTCTGGCCTGGTATTGGATTTAATTCTAGGAACTTAGGGCCTTGGTTTGTAAGGTCCTAAGGGGGCTAACTTATGGATTGGACTAGGATTTATCCAATGGATGTGTGCATGGGAGACATGGGTGTACATGGACTTGGAAAGTGCATCACATTAGGTTAGCTAGAAAAGCTTTTTAGGTTGGATCTTATTTGACCAGGTATATATACTTTGTACTAAGTTTTGTAAACTAAGCATGAAATCAATATAAGCCTTTTCTTCCTGAAATCTCTCTTCCTCTCTCGTTCTCTCTCTTTTCTCCACGTCTTAGGATTTGTTAGGGTTTCAACAGATAGTCCATCCCTTTTCTTGGATCCTTGTTGCTGTTTTTACAAGCATCGAGTAGCAAGAATTGTTCTCAATAGATTGGTATCAGAGTAGCCATCTAGAGCAACATGTGTATCATGCAAGGACCAAGCACATTGATATTAGATACCACAGGATCAGAGAGCTAGTGGAAGATGGTGAGGTGGAGTTGGTGAAGGTTCACACAAAAAAAATGTAGCTGATGTGCTCACAAAGGTACTTCTATGGAATAGCTTTTATAATTGCATGATATTGATGGGGTTGACAGATTGAGCTGAGTTCATAAGGACTTAGGAGCACTAAGATGAAGATTGTGAGCTCAGGTATGGCGCTCTCAAACCTTGGAAGCAGGTGAAAAGAGAGCAAGGAGCGAATGGAATCAACCATCGAAAAGCTTCAGCAAATGGTTCAAAAGAGCTAGCTTGAATCCTATCAGAAGAGTCAGCCCGAGCTGAAGATGAGCCTACCTGAATTCTAAAAGAGCAGGCTCTAATAGAAGTTTAGAAAGTATATCTGGCTGATACGCTGGAAGAGCTAGCTCGATTCATGCCAGAGCCAGCCTAGGTAGAAGTCGAGCTGGCTCAAACCCTGAGAGAGCCGACTCGAGCAGTAGAATAGAGAGTGGTGATTCGGGCTCTCATAGGAGACATCACCATCAAGCCGGCTTGATTATTGATCGAGCCGGCTTGAGCAGTAAATAGAACAGAACGTAGTTTCTGTTCTGGCCTGGGATTGGGTTTAATCCTAGGAATTTAGGGCCTTGGTTTGTAAGGTCTTATGGGGGCTAACCTATGGATTAGACTAGGATTTGTTCAATGGATGTGTGCATGGGAGATATGGGTGTACATGGGCTTAGGGAGTGCATCACATTAGGTTAGCTAGGAGAGTTTTTTAGGTTGGATCTTATTTGATCAGGTATATATACTTTGTACTGAGTTTTGTAAACTAAGCACGGAATCAATACAAGCCTTTTCTTTTAGAAATCTCTCTTCCTCTCTCATCCCCTTCCTTTTCTCCATGACCTAGGGATTGCTAGGATTTCAACAGAAAGGCCATCCCTTTTATTGGATCCTTATTGTTGTTTTCGCAAGCATCGAGTAGCAAAGATTGCTCCCAATAGATTGGTATCAGAGCAGCCATCTGGAATAATAGAATATTTTCCTAATTTTCTAATACCCAAAAGGTCTCTCAAATATCTAGAATCGACAAAAAAGTCAGTCCAAAAATCATTTTAAATAATAAGATATGGAGGAGTCTTGTCCAGGTCAAATACCTAGACAAGGTAGGTCCAAATTAGGCAAGACAAGGGGCGCCCAAGTCTTGGGCGCCCTCCTTTTCCTTTGGTGTGGACCATTCCTTTTTGTCACACCAAAAGTCTCCTTTTTCCATCAAAAATTTTAGGAGAAAATAGGAAGTGGGCGGCACTTTATGGGAGGAGTTTTGGTTTGTTAGGATTCTATCACATTGAATTCAAAACCACAACAACTTGCTTTCTATTGACTTGGTCCACAACATAATTCCATGTAAGAGAGAAGGAAAGCAAGTGGGCATGCATGAAGACCTTACTTAGAAAAAGGGTTTTTCATGAAAAAATCCTAAAAAATAGGCGTGAGGGCGTGGGGTGGGCGCGAGAAGTCAAGTGGCGCAACGAAAGAAGTCCTAGTCTCACTAGGACTTCTTATTTGACTTGGTCAAACATGATTTTTGAAGGAAATTAAATCAAAATTAATTAAACCCAATTAGAGTAGATCTTAATCTAATTAAAAGTATAATTATATTTTAATTTAATTTTTTAATTAAATTAGAAAATTGGGTTGACCCAAGTCCTAGTTGAACTAGGACTAGTTCTTCCTTGCACTTGGCTTATCCAATAAACCAATTGAACTTGATCCAATCAAGTCCAAACTAAATTTAATTAAATTATATTTAATTAAACTTAATCTCAATCCTCTAGCTTAATCAAATTAAGCTAATTAGTAATCAAATTGCTAATCAATCCTCCTATAATATTTGTGCTAGATTAAACATCAGTCGTATTGATCGTTTAATCTTAGAATGATTCTTAATCATTGATCAACCAACCGATTGGATTATGAACTCTAATGTGTGTGATCCCATAGATTCGAACCTAAGCCAGTAACATAGGAACAAATTTCTATACCAATCAAAGTGACTATCTAGCAATGGTACCCAACGGCTAGATAGGTTGAATGTGTAGAACAAACATCCTTAGAACCTATGTGGATATAGTTTTTATATAATTCATCCCTTTGACTAAAATGCTTGTAGGATACCTCAAAGTTCAACTATCAACTCTGATCAGACTGTCCACATTATATTTTAAAATACCAAATCCATCTCATGGATTATCCTGACTAAGGTTTTGCTATATTGAAATATAGTGATACATTCTTCTCCAACTCTTGGAGTGCTCAATCCCATCTTGATCATACGCTGACTTTACAAGTACTTGACTATGCCCAGAAGCCTTCTATTACTGAATTAAAAATTCAGTTAGTCTAGTACCAAAGCATAGTGAGTTGCTTGCAAGCCACTGAGGTTATCTTAGGTCTAAGGGACACTTATACCTATATCCCATCAGAGACATTCTTGACAGCATAATGCTCTAGAGTTGATCATGTTCAGTGATGATGTATCCCTACATCTCACTTGTATGCCATACCAGTACCTTCACACTCCTTGGTTAAGAAGATAACCAACCTATATGGCATACAACAACCTATGCTCGATAGATACTATCATCCTTATTAATAGATTATCATTTGATCGTGAATAGTTTTAAGGACTAATCGATAAATCCTCCCTTTATCGAACCTAAATAGTTCAAGAACTTGATCACAATAATGGAGTTCGTTAGAAGATGAAAACTTATGATGAAAAATATCAAAAAATATATATTTTATTAATTAATAAATTAATTATAATTATAATATAGCTTAACCATCAATAGGTTGATGATTGATTTTGACATACATTTTCCAACAGATAGGCCATGGAATTTTTCTCTCTATGAGGGATTGTCCGATAACTCCTCAAGAGAGAGAGCGTATGAGTAAAATACCATATGCTTCAGCAGTGAATTCTATTATGTATGTCATGACATATACGAGATCGGATGTGGCATACTCACTAGAAATAGTGAGTAGATACCAATATGATCTGGATGAGAATCACTAAAAGGTTGTAAAGATAATCCTGAAGTATTTAAGAAATACTAAGGATCAGTGGCTCATTTATGGAGATACTGATTTGAAACTTATAGGATATACTGATTTCAACTGCCAGTCAAATCACGATGATAGTAAGAGTATGTCAGGTTATGTATTTATTTTGAATGATGGAGCGATTTGCTGGAAGAGTTTCAAGCAACATACTATGATCGATTCTGTATGCGAGGCGGAGTATGTTATAGCATCCAATGCTACAAAAGAAGCTATGTGGCTATGAAAGTTCATCGACGAGCTGAAAGTGGCACCCTCCTTGGATGGTCCAGTTCTGCTTTACTGTGACAGTACTGGAGCCATAGCTCAAGCGAAGGAGCCGAAGGCACATTAATACACCAAGTACATTCTACATTGCTACCACCTTGTATGAGAGATTATGGAGTCAGGTGATGTTGACCTTTAGAAGATTGATGAAAAGGAGAACATGGCCGACCTATTTACTAAAGCCCTCAGAATCAAAGAATTCGATAATCATAAATGGAAGATGGGTCTACGATACTATTCTAAATGGCTTTAGTCTAAGTGGGAGTTGTTGGAAAATATATCCTAAATCCAATCATCTAGATTATAGATGGTTAAGCTGATTATAAATATACTTAAATTATTGTAATAAATAAAATTATTATTTTTATATTTTCATCATTTTTGTGCATCTTCCTATAATAAACTCTTATGTGATGAAGTTCCTAGGACTATTTAGACTTGATAATGAAAGATTTATCATTTAGTTCTTAAACTTGTTTACAACCAAATGATATATTGTTATCTAGGACGACAACGTATCGAGTGCAGGTCGTTGTGTTCCATATGCATTGGTTATCCTCTTAACCAAGAAGTATTGTATTGGTATAGCATGCAGATGAAGTGTAGGGGTATATTTTACGGAACGTGATCTAACTGTGTAGCTCTCTACTATCAAGAGTTGCTCACGAAAGATATGGGTATAAGTATTTCTTAGACCTGAGATCACCATGGTGATTTGCAAGCAACTCACTACATTTAGGTAACGAACTATCTGAATTTCTAATTCAATGATGGAAGGCTACTGGGTATAGTCAAGTACTTGTTTAGTCAGTATGTGAGTCAAGATGGGATTGACCCCTCCAAGTGTTGGAGCAGATGTATCATTGTATTTCAATTTAGCAAAATCTCAGTTGGGATGGTCCATTCGATGGACACTAAATTTTGAAATACACTATAGATGATTTTTTTTAGGATTGATAGTTAAATCCTAGGTCATCTTTTGAGCATTGAGGTCAAGGAGATAAATTATACGATAACCATATATCATAGGTTCATGGATGTTGCATTGTGACTATTCGATCTATATAGACGTCGGGTACCATTACTAGATGGCCACATCGATTGGATAGGAAATTGATTCCTATGCTACCAATTATGGATTCAAACCTATTGTTGGAAATTATATCCCAAAACCAATCATCAGCCTATTGACGGTTGAGCTATTTTATAATTATAATTAATTTATTAATTAATAAAAATATTTTGGCATCCTTTTCATCATAAGTTTACATCTTCTAATGAACTCCATTGTTGTGATAAAGTTGTTAGGACTATTTAGCTTTGATAAAGAGAAGATTTATCGATTTATCCTTAAATTTATTCACAACCAAATGATAGACTGTTAATAAGGATGACAGCAGCCATTGAACAAAGGTCACTGTATGCCATATAGGTTGGTTGTCCTCTTAACCAAAAAGTATAGAGACATTGGTATGGAATATGGGTGAGATGTATGGGTACATCATCATTGAACGTGACCAACTCTAGAGCATTTTGCTGTCAAGAATGTCTCTGATGGGATATAGGTATAAGTGTCCCTTAGACCTAAGATCATCTTAGTGACTTGCAAGCAACTCACTGTGCTTTGGTACTGGACTAACGAAATTTTTAATTCAACAACAGAAGGCTTCTGGGCATAGTCAAGTACTTGTGAAGTCGGGATTGACCACTTCAAGAGTTGAAGAATAATGCATCACTGTATTTCAATCTAACAAAGCCTTGGCCAGGATAATCCATCAGATGGATTGATATTTTGAAATACAATATAGACAACTTGATCCGAGTTGATAGTTGAACTCTGAGATGTCCAACAAACATTTTGGTCAAGGAGATGAATTATATGAAAACTATATCCGCATGGGTTCTAAGGATGTTGATTCTACACATTCGAACTATCTGACCGTTGGGAACCATTACTAGATGGTCATTTTGATTGGTACAAAAATATGTTCTTATGCTACCAACTTAGATTTGGATCTATGAGGTCACACACATTAGAATTCATGATCTGATTGAATGGTTGATCAATGATTAAGAATCATTCTAGGGTTAAACAATCAATACGATTGGTGTTTAACGTAGTGCAAGTGTTGCAGGAGGATCAATTAGCAATTAGATTGCTAATTAACTTAATTTGATTAAGCCATTGAGTTGAGATTAAGTCTAATTAAATATGATTTGATTAGATTTTGTTTGGGCTTGATTGGATCAAGTCCAATTGACTTATTGGAGAAGCCAAGTGCAAGGAGGAACTAGTCCTAGTCTAACTAGGACTCAAGTCAATCCAATTTTCTAATTTGATTAGAAAATTAAATTAAAATTAAATCTAATTTAATTAAGTTCTTAAATAGGTTAGGTCCTTATTTAATTGGATTGGTTTACTCTTGATTTTATTTGGTTAAAAGATCTTGTTTGACCAAGTCAAGATAGGAGTCCTAGTGTGACTAGGACTCCCTATCTCCTTGCGCCACCTTGGTCCCAATGCCCCCCATACCTATTTTTTAGGTATTTTTCATAAAAAATCCCTTTCTTCCTGATTTCCACACCCCCTCTCTCCCTCCAAGTCATATATGAAAGTTAGGTGGAAGACCAAGTCAAAGGAGGAATTGGTTTTGCCATAGGATTCTATGAGATTGAATCCCTGTTGACCAAAACACCTCTTCTTTAAATGGTGCCACCTCTCCCTATATTTTTCCCTTATTCCACGTGAGAAATCAGAGTTTTTGGTCTCCCCCACTTGCTGGTCCATGCCAAAAATCATGGAGGAGGTGCCCAAGAGTTGGGCGCCCCTTGTCTTGCCCCGTTTGATCTTTTCTTGTCTAGTTTTTGACTTAGACAAGAACTCTATTTTTTTCTCTATTTATTGGATGAATTTTTAGCTGATTTTATGGGATATAGATCTTTGAGAGATCTTTGGGGTGTGAAAAAATCAGAGGAAGAGGGTCCTTGGGCATGGGGGTTCCAAAGGCACCAAACTAGGTGTCTAGGTGAGAGAAAAGAGAAGAAGAAGAAGGTCTTCATCTAGGGTTGGTTTTTTCTTCATCTCTCCTCCTTTTGAGTTTTCTTTGAGAGAGTCTCAGATCAAAAAAAAAAACTCTTCTCTTCCTTCTCATTTTTTGGAGAGTCCAAGTTTCGAAGAAGGAAGCATCAGATCGACCATCAAAGAAGGATCAACACTGTACTAGCATACTGTCGTGATTTCCTGTATTGGACTTTAGATCAGAAATCGTGGGCTTGTGTGGATATCTCTTAGAGTCTAGATGTGTGTACGGCTCGAAGCTTCATCCCTCACCCTAGATCAGCAAGTTAAAATGTCTAACTTGCAAAGGTAATACAGATCTGATCTCATATTACACATTTGTTCTTGATCTAGTGTAGATCTAGGTTGATGTGATCAACCTTTGCTTATTATTTTTATTTAATTTTTGATTTAAATACCATGCAATAATCATATAATATGATCTTAAATCTATTTTTTTGTTTGATATTTAAAATTAATATAATTAATTTTAAGTCTTTCATTGCTGATCTTGAAAAAATTTTAAGATTCAACCCTGAAACCCTAGATCTGGTTCCTTCAATTGGTATCAGAGCAAGGTTAATTATTATATGATTATTGATGCATGTGTGGATTATTTTTGGATTTATTCTATTTAATAATCTGATATTTAAATTTGAAATCAAAATCTCAGATCATACGAACTGCTATAAGATTGTCCTACTGTAAGGTTTATCCCTTATAGTGAAAAGATTATCCTAGTTCATATAGATCTAATATTATTTATAAATTTATTAAATATAATTTAATATTATTTATAATTTATTTAATTTAAAAAAGTTTTAAATCTAAAAATAAAATATTTTAGATTGCACGGACTGTCATAAAATTATCCTGCTGTAAGGTTTACTCCTTACAGTGGAAAGGTTGTCCTAGTACGTGCTGATCTAAAATATTGATCATAAAATTTTAGATTAGATCTAAGGGATTTTATGATCTGATTAAAAAAATTTTAATCTGATTTTAATCTTCATAAATATATTAGATTTGATCTAGGAAGATTTATGATTGATTATTATTGAAACCTATTTTAATTACATGAACCTATTTAGATTAGATCTAAAGTAGATTCATGTTTAATTTTACTTGTATATTGATTATGAATCAAACATGCAACTTGGTTGGTAGAACCATATCGTAGAAATATTTTACAAACATGAAAACTATTTTTGAAAAGCCAAACCCCAACCCTCAGCCCAAAACTTAATTAAGAATTAAGAAGTTGTTTGATTAGGTTCTAGGATTGTAAATTAAAGATCCTAAGTCATAAATCATAACACATTGGGTTAATGGGTTAGTGGAGATTAGGTCCATTAATTGGATTAGACCTAGGGTTAGATTAAAGAATGGACTTAATTAGAGAATTGACTAAATCTAATCAATTATTGTCTTAGATTAGGTCAAGGATTCTCTAGATCAATTACAATAGTTGTAGTTGGTCAAGTTCATGTCTTTAATAAGACCCAAGATAGACTTGATTCTTGGCTACGTCGTCTAGCACGAACTGTTAGATTGATCTAATTAAAATTAATTAAATTAGTTAGTGTCTAAGGTAAACTAAATCGATGATTTTTAATTGACAGCCTGCTTACCTGACCATTTCTGATGGTATCTAAGGCAAGCCTGACAAACCATTCCACTGATCGAACTTACCTGACCTCTTGGTGAGATTATGTTTTGATCAGATCGCTTAACTATTCGAGCTGATCCATGTCAGCTAGGTAAATCAGTTTGACTGATTTAGGTGCTCCTAGACCAGCCTTTTAATGATCTCCCTTAAGCTGACTTGGTGAAGTTAGTGGGAGGATCATGATAAGCTGATTAATCTGACCTACTCACTTCTATAATTAATTTTTTTAAAATTCTTAGATTTCTAAAATAAAATAGTTATATGATAACTGAATCATAGCCTTCCATTAAAATGGATGATAATAGGTCCATCAGTTGGATAATCATTGGAGGCCCATAGGCCTGGTGCTTATCCACTAATGGAATTTTCATTCATAATATGATTTCTTGGCTGTGTCTCTCTAAATGGTGGTTAGGATGACCAACCATAGTTGGGCTTAATCATTTATTAGTTAGATGGACCAAGTATGATCATGTTAATGGTTGGATCTAACTGTAACTTTCTGTGGAGGCCCTTGCCTACTGAAAAGATACCTGGAGTAAAATTAAATTACTAAAAAATATTTGAAGAAATAATTGGTTATGAACCTATCCTTAAATGTACATGGGTTGACCAACAATAGTTGGGTTTGTGTACAGTCTATGTGGATTCTAGTATCCACTAAGGAATTAGGGTAATTCCTCGAATTGGAGGTAGAGGCTATCAATTCAAATAAAATAGTGGAAAAAACCTTTTGATTAAAGTCCAAATCTTTAGAATTAATGAATCAATTAGTAATTAGACTTTTGGTTCTCCTTTATGTAGTTAAACCCAAACCATAATTGCTCCATTCACTATTAGACAGTGATTAAACTTATGGGACCCAACTTCGATAATAAGTATTGAAAGTTGAATGTTGATCAGCAGCACGAAGTGGTTCGTGCTGAGGCCTCTATATCCAATTTAAATATAAGATCCAAGAATAACCTAGATCAGGCAGAGCGCTTCCATTGTAAGAAGCAAGGGGATTGGAGGATGAACAGTCCTCATTATATTGATTCCCATGACCCCAGCATGCTAAATAAGAGAGATGAGCAAGTAGTTGCTAATCAAGGATGTTATATGATAACACCTTATAATTTTTCTGTTCGTGATATTTCTACTTGGGTATTGGATATCGATGTTAGATATGTGTGCCCTAGAAGCCAAAATTGGCTGACACTTGTAATACACTTCTAAGGGCAAAATTATAATTTTGACTATAAATAATAAAATAGATTATTTTCTATCATATATGTGTATTTAGTGTCTGTGATACATCCCTTGAGTTAATGGTAATGATAATTTTTATTTTCAAGAGTTGAAAATTTAAGATAAGAATTTTCATTATTAACTCATAAAATGCTCCTGACCGTAGGATCATCATAAGGATGGTGATTGATCCATAAGGTTAGTCTATAATCGCTTCTTTATAGTAGATGAGTCTTGAGTCTACGGTGTAGAGACATCAGAGTGAGAGTACAGATACTCATTAGAGAACGAGGGCATTGAGCGTGACCACCTTGAGTAGTCATAAGGAAGTCTACCTTCTCGTCGATGACTGACTCGAAGCTATAGTGGTGTGTCTGGTTCTTTGACCTGAGGTGCATCGACAGTTCACCTTGAGGGTGTTATAGTTTGACTACACCATGACTCGGTCTCCTAGCCATTCAGAATCCCTGAGGTGTATGTTGGCTATAGCATGTTCATTGTAGGAATTGGATTGCACCAAGATGGAATCTATCTACCTCGGTGGATGAGGAGCAGCCCTATGATGATCATGAGAATCAAGTCCATAAGCCCATGGCCATGGCAGAGAGTGAAATAATAGAAAGAGTTTCTATTAAGGTTTTCACATTGGACTTGAATCGAATGATTAAATCATATGATAGAAATTAGGGTTTGACGAGTTCACCTTAACCCTAATCTGATCGGGGCTCAAGATAGAAGAACTTAATCACACAAGTAGCTACACCGAGAGGTTCATTTTCAGTTTTGATGGGTTGCCACCATATACTGCTAGGTGTCACTGGTGGATTTTGGGAGCAATTAGAATGATTTAGATGATCGATCATTCTAGTTGTCTGAATCAGAAGAGTTCTGATCCATCGAAAGGAGTTTCGATGATGTCGATGATAGAGATCATGACATATCCCATTACCATATAGAACTGAACCTAACTGGGTCACACAAACAAGGGTTTGGATCTAAATATCATCAATTGGACTAACCCAATTCAATTGATTTGAATTAGATTCAATTAGGTTCAAGAAAATCATGCTAGCACATGATTGAGCCTAACATTCTCCTTTTTCTATCA
This sequence comes from Cocos nucifera, assembly GCA_006176705.1. NCBI lineage: Eukaryota > Viridiplantae > Streptophyta > Magnoliopsida > Arecales > Arecaceae > Cocos > Cocos nucifera. The sequence goes on from QRFJ01003858.1 coordinate 307,954, forward strand.
TTAAAAGTTATCTCGACTGAGCCAAATATATTTGCTGCAGAATAGACACTAGTAATGGTTGAGGGTGTTAGATATATGTGCCCTAGAAGCCAGAATTGGCTGACACTTGTAATACACTTCTAGGGGCAAAATTATAATTTTGACTATAATCAATAAAATGGGTTATTTTCTATCACATATGTGTATTTAGTGTCTGTGATACATCCTTTGAGTTAATGGTAATGATAATTCATATTTTCAAGAGTTGAAAATTTAAGACATGAATAATCATTATTAACTCATAAACAGCTCCCGACCATAGGATCATCACGAGGATGGTGATTGATCCGGAAGGTTGGTGTACGAATCGCTTCTCTTTAGTAGATGAGTCTTGAGTCTACGGTGTGGAGACACCGGAGCGAGAGTACAGGTACTCGTTAGAGAACGAGGGCACTGAGCGTGACCACCTCGAGTAGTCATTAGGAAGTCTACCTTCTCGTCAATGACTGACTCGATGCTGCAGTAGTGTGTCTGGTTCTTTGACCTGAGATGCATCGGCAGTTCACCTTGAGGGTGTTATAGTTTGACTACACCATTACTCGGTCTCCTAGCCATATGGAACCCTGAGGTGTATGTTGGCTATAGCATGTTCATTGTAGGAACTGGATTGCATCAAGATGGGAATCTATCTACCTCGGTGGTAGAGGAGCAGCCCTATGATAATCATGAGAATCAAGTCCTGAAGCCCATGGCCATGGCAGAGTGAAATAATAGAAAGAGTTTCTATTTAGATTTTCACATTGGACTCGAATCGAATGATTACATCATATGACAGAGACTAGGGTTTGACGAGTTTACCTTAACCCTAATCTGATCGGGGCTCAAGATAGAAGAACTTAATCACACAGGTAGCTGCACCAAGAGGTTCGCATTCAGCTCTGATGGGTTGCCACCATATACTGCTAGGTGTCACTGGTGGATTTTGGGAGCAATTAGAATGATTTAGATGATCGATCATTCTAGCTGTTCGAATCAGAAGAGTTCTGATCCATCGAAAGGAGTTTCGATGATGTCGATGATAGAGATCATGACATATCCCATTACCATACAGAACTGAACCTAACTGGGTCACACAAACAAGGGTTTGAATCTGGTGATCATCAATTGAACTGATCTAGTTCAATTGATCTGAATGAGATTCAATTAGGTTCAAGGAAATCGTGCTAGCACTCGATTGAACCTAACGTTCTTCTTTTACTATCATAAATAAGTTGTCCTGACTGAGCCAAAGGAGTTTGTGCTCAATCAGAGGCCTTCATATGGTCTGACTGGAGGTTGTCCAAGTCAGAAAAGGTTGTCTTATTTGTAAGACATTACCTGCCATTTTTGGTCACCTGCCATTTCTTGTTCTTTGACTTTGGTCAAAAGTCTACCTTTGACTGGTCAAACGTTGACCATTGACACTTTGACTTTTGACCACATGTCATGCACCTATTGGAGAGCTGGTGGGGGCCTGTCCCCCTGCCAGAACCTGGCAAGGAGAAGGGCGCACGCCACCCTAGGCGTGTGCCCAAGTTGGAGGCGCCTAGGAGTCCTTGTTGGACAAGGACTCCATCTCCTTTTTGGATTCCAATTAGAGTTCTTCTAAGAACCAACTTTGACTGGTCTTAGGCGCCCTCTAAGGAGGAATCCAGGGGTCTCTATTCCCACCAATCAGATTTAGATCTGATTTCACAAAGGGTTGTGATTGGTTGGGAGGAAGAGGAGTTGGATCACGCTTAGTCTATAAATAAGACCCTGCGCCCAACTCAGATTCTAATGCAATTCAATTGAGAAACCCCACGCCCCAAGGCTGCCTCTCCCCTCCTTCCTCCATGCCATAGTCTCTTCTCCCCTTGCTCTCCACGTCCAAAAGGAGTTTTGGACTTTGGTTGGTGCGATTCAGATCAAAGAAAGGCGATCAAAAGCAAGAAGGCTGCGCTGCTGCAAAAGGACGACTGCTGATCTTCAAAAGAGTTTTGAAGATCCTCCAGATCAGATCCAGATCTGATTTTTGGAGGTGTGATAGAGAAGAAGAGGATCTCCAGATCCAACCCGAGTGGATACCGGTAGAGGCCAGGCGCTTGCGTGGCTAGATCCAGAACCTTCCGCTGCAATCAGGATCATCTAACAGGGTAATAGGATTACCCAAATCAGGTAAATTAAATTTGATTTAATTTATCTTATTTTATTTTATTTATTAAAATAATAAGAATCAGATCTGAAACATATCAAGATCTGATTGGGATCAAGAGAAAAATTTTTGAAATATATCTCTTGATCTGATCAGATCTGGAACGAACCTGGACCGGGAAATCAGGATTTCCCTTCAACTGGTATCAGAGCCATGGTTCTAAATTGTTTAGATCTGATTTTAATTTTATTTTAATTAGAAAATAAAGTGATTTCAGATGTCACATGAGATGTGATCAGATCTGAAATCAGAAAAAATTAAAATTAAATGATTTGGATCTAAGATTACATGAAGATATGCATGACTAGTTCTAGAATAGAATAGTTCTATAGAATAGTTTTGCATGTCTTTGATTTAATCTGATTAAATCATATTTTAGATCTTCTTATTTACTATTTTTTGATATTATAAGTGTTATAATAACATCTGATAAATAGCAAATAAAAATTATTTAATTTTTGAATATCATATGAGATATGATTGATGCATGTCTAGACTAGTTGTAGAATAGTTCTACATAATTGTCTAGATTAGAATTTATTTTGATTAGATCAATTTAAATCTAATTTTTTAGATTATTATGAGATAATTTAGATCTGAAAACATGCATGATTTGATACATGAGATGTATGCAAAATATGCCATTGATTAGATCTAAATTTGTATATGAGATATATGATATAGATCTATAACTGTTTTGTAGTATTTACATGTTCCTGATTAAGGCGTTCCTCTTGGCCGTCCGGTCATAAGAACGAAGAAGGGTTTAAAGGCCCTCTCTTCCCATTCGATGGGGTGTTCTTATGACGTGTAGGGGTGCTGCGTGTTCGTCCTTAATCAGAAACCCAAAACTTACTTTCTGCAAAACCCTAGATCCTGAAACCCTAGGATTTATTGTGCATATTTTGTTTATGAACCCAACTTAATTAAGAATTAAGTTTATGGAATATTAATTAGGTCTAAAATTGAGAATTTCAGATCTAAGACATATTCATAATACTGGGTTCGGGCTTGGGTAGCTCAATTAGGTCTAAGCGGTTGATCAAACCGAATCAAGAGTTGGTTAGATGGGATCAACAATGCTTAAATTGACCAGCCTAATAGGATTAAGTCTGGGTCAAGATCGAGTCACGATCAAGCAAGACCTAATTAGGCTCAGAGGTTAGAGTCTGGATTGTAGGCTAACCCAATTGGTTCTGACTCAACAATTTGGTGTCTAAGGTAAGTTTGGCACAGACGACCGACTGGTTTTTAATTGGAAGCTACTCGACCTGAATGCGTTCTTGTACGAGTTAATGGCATATTCCTTCCACCGGTCTCACTTACCTGGCCATATCTGTTGACACAGTTCTGATCTGAGGTGGTCAATAATCCGAGCTAACCCATGCCACTAGGTTAGTCATAATTGTTATGACTAAGCCAAGTCTAGTTTAATGAGACCTGAATCAATTCTCCCTAAGAAAAGATTAAGTCTGAGGTCTTCCACCATTGTAGATGTGCGGGCCCTTCCCGGGGTTGATTGTTCTCGGCTGGATACAGTGGCTCAGTTGCACCGGGAAGATGCAACCATGTCTATTAGGCATTGGATGCTATGGGCTGGAGGATGAGTTGGGCTCAATATTTCGGATACGGTGAGAGACTCCAATTAGGAACCCAGTCTATGCAAATGGTGGGTCTGACTTAACTAAGGAGTGGATCAATATTTCCGGATACGGTGAGATTCATGAATTAGAGACCAAGTTTGGGTGCACCATGATTAGAGAATCATTGAACAAGAGTTGTTCACTCATTGGCTAACCCATCACCAATAACTGTTAGGTGAGGTGATGAGTCAGTTGGTGAGACCGCACCACCCACTAGAAATCATTAATCGTGGAGATTTTCGCATCTCTACAGAGGGAGTGTAGGGATCCGAGAAAATAGTGGGAGCTAATTTGTTTAAAAATAAAATCCCTAAACAAATTGGTCAAGTCAAAATTACAGTATCTAACTAGAATCTTTGACTCTCTACAGGAAAATGTCTGCGTCCAACCCACTTGGCACGTATCCTAGGACACACATAGACTGACTGGACCCAATTATAAAGATTGGCTCAGGAACTACAAAATTATTTTGGGTTCAGAGAAGTTAACACCATGTTTTGGACCAGGACCCTCCCACCTTACCAGCTCCGTCCATCCACTTGAACAGAGAGCGTCTCTGGAAAAATGGATTGACGAAGATAATAAGGCCAGATACTTACATGTTGGGCTCGATGTCTGATGAGCTCCAGCGCCAACATGAAGATATCGGGACTGCTCGCCAAATGTTGGCTCACCTGCAGGAGATGTTTGGTGAACAGAGTCGCGCAGCCAAATATCAAGTCACAAAATGACTTTTTAAGGCTAAGATGCGTGATGGGCAGTCAGTCCAAGATCACTGTCTGACAATGATCAAGGACATGGAAGAGCTTGAGAAGCTCGGTGTGAAGTTGGACTTGGATCTGCAGAACGATATTATTCTGCAATCCTTGACTGATGCATATGGGCAATTCATCATGAATTACCACATGCATAAACTTCAAAATTCCTTGGCCGAGTTAATGAATATGCTGGTTACCGCTGAGCTTTCTATGAAAGGTTCTAAAGGCTCAGTTCTTGCTATGGAACGGACTTCTTCCAAAAGAAAGTCTTATGGAAAGAAAAAGAAGTCTGTGAAAAAGCAAAAGGTGGAAGGATCAAAGAAGAAGAAGGCAGAACCGAAGAAGAAAGGTCCGATGGCAAAGGAAAGTGTTTCCATTGCAACAGCGACGGCCATTGGAAGCGGAACTGCCCTACTTACCTGGCCACCCTAAAGAACAAGAAGGAAGGTCCTTCTGGAGGTATGCTCGTTATTGAGTCTAACCTTACGGTTTCTTCTGCATCCAGTTGGGTGCTTGACTCTGGTTCTAGTGCTCATCTGTGCACTTCTATGCAGGGTCTTGAGGATAGCAGGAGGCTGAGGGATGGAGACATGATCCTACGCATCGGTAATGGAGCAAGAGTTGCTGCAGTAGCCGTGGGAACATACCCTCTTCGATTACCATCTGGTTTAGACTTAGTTTTAAAAGACTGTTATTATGTGCCTGCAGCTAGCAGGAATTTGATTTCTGTTTCATGCTTAGCACAAGAAGGTTATGTGATCACCTTCTTTAAGGACCATTGTAACATTCTTTATGAAAGAAATAAAATTGCAAATGGTTTCCTTGTTAATGGTCTTTATCAGTTGCATATTGATGTACCTGTTTTATTTTAACTATCGAGCAAAACGTGAATGCCAAACGACCTAGGGATAGTCCAAACGATATATGGCACCTGATATTAGGTCATATAGGCACCTGAAGATTAGGTCATATAGCAGAAGATAGGATGGAGAAAAATGGGCTATTGAGTCCATTGACTTTTGAGTCATATCCAACTTGTGAATCTTGTCTTCAAGGCAAAATGACTAAACTCCCTTTTGTTGGACATGGGGAGAGGGCCACAGATCTCCTTGCCCTAGTACATACTGATGTGTGCGGCCCATTTGATGTGCCGGCTAGAGGCAATTTTGTCTACTTCATTACCTTTACCGATGATCTGTCTAGGTATGGGTATGTGTATCTTATGAGACACAAGTCTGAAGCTTTTGAAAAGTTCAAAGAATTCAGACATGAAGTAGAAAAACAAACTGGAAAACCCATTAAGGTTCTTCGATCAGATCGAGGAGGTGAATACCTTAGCCGGGAATTCCTAGACTATCTTAAGGAAAATGGCATAGTCTCTCAATGGACTCCACCAGGAACACCTCAACTCAACGGGGTTTCAGAATGGAGAAATCGGACTCTATTGGATATGGTTCGATCCATGATGAGCTTCACAGACCTCCCTGATTTTCTTTGGGGACATTCATTATTAACTTCAATCTATCTTACTGAATAGGGTTCCCTCTAAAACCGTTCCTACCACACCGTATGAGATATGGCACGGTAAGAAACCAAGTCTGAGTCATCTCAGAATTTGGGGTTGTCCGGCTCATGTCAAAAGACAACAAGCGGACAAGTTAGAGTTTAGGTCCTTCAGAGCTCGATTCATAGGATATCCTAAAGAGTCATTAGGATACTATTTCTACATTCCAGAAGACCACAATGTGATTGTGAGTCGACATGCCATATTTCTTGAAAAATAGTTTATTCAAGATAGCGGCATTGGAAAGCAGATTAAGCTTGATGAGAAAGTCTCACAAGCAGAACGAGCTAAGGACCAAGTTGGAACCAAATCAGGTTGAGCCAATAAGAACACTACCTCCTCCACCTCGTAGATCGGAAAGAGTTTCCCGTCCCCCTGAAAGATACTTAGGTATTATTTCAGAGGACGTAGAGGAAATGTTCCTCATAGGTAATGGTGCTCATGGTGATGATCCCAAAACCTACAACGAGGCGATATCAGATATCGACTCCGAGAAATGGCTTGAGGCAATGAAGTCAGAGAATCGACTCGATGCACTCAAACCAAGTCTGGACCTTGGTAGATCCACCAGAAGGTATAGTACCTATTGGGTGTAAATGGATCTTCAAGAGAAAGATTGGTGCAGATGGGAATGTGGAGACATTCAAGGCTAGACTGGTGGCAAAAGGTTATAGTCAACGTGAAGGCATTGACTATCAGGATACCTTTTCCCCAGGTAGCTATGCTAAAATCCATCCGCACATTGCTTGCCGTTGCAGCCTATTTCGATTATGAAATATGGCAAATGGACGTGAAAACGGCATTCCTAAATGGATATCTTGAGGAAGATATCTATATGGAACAGCCGCTAGGTTTCACATCCAGTGATACTGATCACAAGGTTTGCAAGCTGCAAAGGTCCATATATGGACTTAAGCAAGCATCTCGGAGCTGGAACACTCGTTTCAATGATGTGATCAAAAAGTTTGGTTTCATCAAAAATGAAGAGGAACCATGTGTTTTCAAAAGGGTCAGTGGGAGCGCTGTTGTCTTCCTCGTATTGTACGTGGATGACATCCTCCTTATTGGGAATGATATTCCCATGTTGACATCAGTCAAGATGTGGTTGTCCAAGGAATTCTCCATGAAAGACCTAGGTGAAGCATCCTTTATTCTAGGAATTAAGGTCTATAGGGATAGACCGAATAGGATGCTAGGACTTTCACAGAAGATGTACATAGAGGAAGTACTAAAGAGGTTTAGTATGGAAAACTCTAAGAGGGGATTAATACCCTTCAGACATGGTATTCATCTTTCCAAGAAGATGTGCCCCAGCACACCTGAGGAAATAGAACGCATGAGCAAGATCCCTTATGCTTCTGCAATAGGGAGCCTCATGTATGCCATGCTATGTACACGACCTGATATAGCCCATGCTGTGAGTGTCACAAGCAGATATCAGTCAAATCCAGGTGAAGAACACTGGACTTCTGTGAAATGTATCCTTAAGTACTTGAGAAGAACTAAGGATATGATGTTGGTCTTTGGTAATGGAGAACTCCAAGTTCAGGGATACACAGACTCGGACTTCATGTCTGATATAGATGATCGAAAGTCGACATCTGGAAGTCTGTTTGTGTGCAATGGTGGAGCTGTCAGCTGGAAGAGTTCCAAGCAAACTGTGATAGCAGATTCCACCATGGAAGCAGAATATATAGCTGCATCAGAGGCTGCAAAGGAAGCATTCTGGTACAAGAAGTTTGCTGCAGAAATTGGAGTAATGCCATCAGATGCCATTCCTCTTTACTGCGACAACAATGGCGCCATAGCCCTTGCTAAGGAGCCGAGGTCTCACCAGAAGTCCAAGCACATTGAGCGGCGATATCATCTCATCCGCGATTACCTTGAGAAAGGTTACAAGGTCAAGAGAGTCAACTCCGCAGATAATGTGGCAGACCCACTTACAAAGCCGTTGGGCCAGCAGAAGATCGAAGCCCACCTTGAGAAGATGGGACTTAGACTTGTAGCCAATTGGCTTTAGGACAAGTGGGAGATTGTTAGATATATGTGCCCTAGAAGCCAGAATTGGCTGACACTTGTAATACACTTCTAGGGGCAAAATTATAATTTTGACTATAATTAATAAAATGGGTTATTTTCTATCACACCTGTGTATTTAGTGTCTGTGATACATCCTTTGAGTTAATGGTAATGATAATTCATATTTTCAAGAGTTGAAAATTTAAGACATGAATAATCATTATTAACTCATAAACAGCTCCCGACCATAGGATCATCACGAGGATGGTGATTGATCCGGAAGGTTGGTGTACGATCGCTTCTCTTTAGTAGATGAGTCTTGAGTCTACGGTGTGGAGACACCGGAGCGAGAGTACAGGTACTCGTTAGAGAACGAGGGCACTGAGCGTGACCACCTCGAGTAGTCATTAGGAAGTCTACCTTCTCGTCAATGACTGACTCGATGCTGCAGTAGTGTGTCTGGTTCTTTGACCTGAGATGCATCGGCAGTTCACCTTGAGGGTGTTATAGTTTGACTACACCATTACTCGGTCTCCTAGCCATATGGAACCCTGAGGTGTATGTTGGCTATAGCATGTTCATTGTAGGAACTGGATTGCATCAAGATGGGATCTATCTACCTCGGTGGTAGAGGAGCAGCCCTATGATAATCATGAGAATCAAGTCCTGAAGCCCATGGCCATGGCAGAGTGAAATAATAGAAAGAGTTTCTATTTAGATTTTCACATTGGACTCGAATCGAATGATTACATCATATGACAGAGACTAGGGTTTGACGAGTTTACCTTAACCCTAATCTGATCGGGGCTCAAGATAGAAGAACTTAATCACACAGGTAGCTGCACCAAGAGGTTCGCATTCAGCTCTGATGGGTTGCCACCATATACTGCTAGGTGTCACTGGTGGATTTTGGGAGCAATTAGAATGATTTAGATGATCGATCATTCTAGCTGTTCGAATCAGAAGAGTTCTGATCCATCGAAAGGAGTTTCGATGATGTCGATGATAGAGATCATGACATATCCCATTACCATACAGAACTGAACCTAACTGGGTCACACAAACAAGGGTTTGAATCTGGTGATCATCAATTGAACTGATCTAGTTCAATTGATCTGAATGAGATTCAATTAGGTTCAAGGAAATCGTGCTAGCACTCGATTGAACCTAACGTTCTTCTTTTACTATCATAAATAAGTTGTCCTGACTGAGCCAAAGGAGTTTGTGCTCAATCAGAGGCCTTCATATGGTCTGAACTGGAGGTTGTCCAAGTTAGAGAAGGTTGTCTTATTTTATAAGACATTACCTGCCATTTTTGGTCACCTGCCATTTCTTGTTCTTTGACTTTGGTCAAAAGTCTGACCTTTGACTGGTCAAATGTTGACCATTGACACTTTGACTTTTGACCACATGTCATGCACCTATTGGAGAGCTGGTGGGGGCCTGTCCCCCTGCCAGAACCTGGCAAGGAGAAGGGCGCACGCCACCCTAGGCGTGAGCCCAAGTTGGAGGCGCCTAGGAGTCCTTGTTGGACAAGGACTCCACCTCCCTTTTGGATTCCAATCAGAGTTCTACTAAGAATCCAGTTTGACTGGTCTTAGGCGCCCTCTAAGGAGGAATCCAGGGGTCTCTATTCCCACCAATCAGATTTAGATCTGATTTCACAAAGGGTTGTGATTGGTTGGGAGGAAGAGGAGTTGGATCACGCTTAGTCTATAAATAAGACCCTGCGCCCAACTCAGATTCTAATGCAATTCAATTGAGAAACCCCACGCCCCAAGGCTGCCTCTCCCCTCCTTCTCCATGCCATAGTCTCTTCTCCCCTTGCTCTCCACGTCCAAAAGAGTTTTGGACTTTGGTTGGTGCGATTCAGATCAAAAGAAAGGCGATCAAAAGCAAGAAGGCTGCGCTGCTGCAAAAGGACGACTGCAGATCTTCAAAAGAGTTTTGAAGATCCTCCAGATCAGATCCAGATCTGATTTTTGGAGGTGTGATAGAGAAGAAGAGGATCTCCAGATCCAACCCGAGTGGATACCGGTAGAGGCCAGGCGCTTGCGTGGCTAGATCCAGAACCTTCCGCTGCAATCAGGATCATCTACAGGGTAATAGGATTACCCAAATCAGGTAAATTAAATTTGATTTAATTTATCTTATTTTATTTTATTTATTAAAATAATAAGAATCAGATCTGAAACATATCAAGATCTGATTGGGATCAAGAGAAAAATTTTTGAAATATATCTCTTGATCTGATCAGATCTGGACGAACCTGGACCGGGAAATCAGGATTTCCCTTCA